>CAVLGL010000013.1:17500-235000 GCA_963668995.1 Parnassius mnemosyne
ATATTTTCTTTTTATATAGTGTAACTAATTGCTACCTGTAATTCCCTATAGTTTTTTCATACAATTTTCACAGTAAAATTACAAATTTTCATATAATTCGTTTTCTTAAAGTCGTATTTTCATTAAATTATTAATTTTTTTCAAATCTGCTTTTATTTCGCTCTTTTTGCTTCTGTAAGGTCCGTCTAGTGTAGAAACTGCCATCTGCACTCAAATCTGTAAAATAAAACACGCGGGAATAGAGAAAATCGATACTTACCTAAACCGAGGTATAGTGGTTAATCGATACAAATAATTAAATTCAACTACAACTTTGCTTATAACTTTCATAAAACTTCGTCTTTTTTGTTCAAATTTTTTCTAAATAATACAACTAATTGCTCCCCATATTACCCTATAGTTTTCTTATTAAATTTTCACTGTTATATTATAAATTTTCACATTTTTCATTATTTTATAGTCGCATATTCACAAATAAAACATAAAATCTTCTCTAACTTTGCATAAAATTTGTCTTTTCTGTTCATATTTTCTTTTTATATAGTGTAACTAATTGCTACCTGTAATTCCCTATAGTTTTTTCATACAATTTTCACAGTAAAATTACAAATTTTCATATAATTCGTTTTCTTAAAGTCGTATTTTCATTAAATTATTAATTTTTTTCAAATCTGCTTTTATTTCGCTCTTTTTGCTTCTGTAAGGTCCGTCTAGTGTAGAAACTGCCATCTGAACTCAAATCTGTAAAATAAAACACGCGGGAATAGAGAAAATCGATACTTACCTAAACCGAGGTATAGTGGTTAATCGATACAAATAATTAAATTCAACTACAACTTTGCTTATAACTTTCATAAAACTTCGTCTTTTTTGTTCAAATTTTTTCTAAATAATACAACTAATTGCTCCCCATATTACCCTATAGTTTTCTTATTAAATTTTCACTGTTATATTATAAATTTTCACATTTTTCATTATTTTATAGTCGCATATTCACAAATAAAACATAAAATCTTCTCTAACTTTGCATAAAATTTGTCTTTTCTGTTCATATTTTCTTTTTATATAGTGTAACTAATTGCTACCTGTAATTCCCTATAGTTTTTTCATACAATTTTCACAGTAAAATTACAAATTTTCATATAATTCGTTTTCTTAAAGTCGTATTTTCATTAAATTATTAATTTTTTTCAAATCTGCTTTTATTTCGCTCTTTTTGCTTCTGTAAGGTCCGTCTAGTGTAGAAACTGCCATCTGCACTCAAATCTGTAAAATAAAACACGCGGGAATAGAGAAAATCGATACTTACCTAAACCGAGGTATAGTGGTTAATCGATACAAATAATTAAATTCAACTACAACTTTGCTTATAACTTTCATAAAACTTCGTCTTTTTTGTTCAAATTTTTTCTAAATAATACAACTAATTGCTCCCCATATTACCCTATAGTTTTCTTATTAAATTTTCACTGTTATATTATAAATTTTCACATTTTTCATTATTTTATAGTCGCATATTCACAAATAAAACATAAAATCTTCTCTAACTTTGCATAAAATTTGTCTTTTCTGTTCATATTTTCTTTTTATATAGTGTAACTAATTGCTACCTGTAATTCCCTATAGTTTTTTCATACAATTTTCACAGTAAAATTACAAATTTTCATATAATTCGTTTTCTTAAAGTCGTATTTTCATTAAATTATTAATTTTTTTCAAATCTGCTTTTATTTCGCTCTTTTTGCTTCTGTAAGGTCCGTCTAGTGTAGAAACTGCCATCTGCACTCAAATCTGTAAAATAAAACACGCGGGAATAGAGAAAATCGATACTTACCTAAACCGAGGTATAGTGGTTAATCGATACAAATAATTAAATTCAACTACAACTTTGCTTATAACTTTCATAAAACTTCGTCTTTTTTGTTCAAATTTTTTCTAAATAATACAACTAATTGCTCCCCATATTACCCTATAGTTTTCTTATTAAATTTTCACTGTTATATTATAAATTTTCACATTTTTCATTATTTTATAGTCGCATATTCACAAATAAAACATAAAATCTTCTCTAACTTTGCATAAAATTTGTCTTTTCTGTTCATATTTTCTTTTTATATAGTGTAACTAATTGCTACCTGTAATTCCCTATAGTTTTTTCATACAATTTTCACAGTAAAATTACAAATTTTCATATAATTCGTTTTCTTAAAGTCGTATTTTCATTAAATTATTAATTTTTTTCAAATCTGCTTTTATTTCGCTCTTTTTGCTTCTGTAAGGTCCGTCTAGTGTAGAAACTGCCATCTGAACTCAAATCTGTAAAATAAAACACGCGGGAATAGAGAAAATCGATACTTACCTAAACCGAGGTATAGTGGTTAATCGATACAAATAATTAAATTCAACTACAACTTTGCTTATAACTTTCATAAAACTTCGTCTTTTTTGTTCAAATTTTTTCTAAATAATACAACTAATTGCTCCCCATATTACCCTATAGTTTTCTTATTAAATTTTCACTGTTATATTATAAATTTTCACATTTTTCATTATTTTATAGTCGCATATTCACAAATAAAACATAAAATCTTCTCTAACTTTGCATAAAATTTGTCTTTTCTGTTCATATTTTCTTTTTATATAGTGTAACTAATTGCTACCTGTAATTCCCTATAGTTTTTTCATACAATTTTCACAGTAAAATTACAAATTTTCATATAATTCGTTTTCTTAAAGTCGTATTTTCATTAAATTATTAATTTTTTTCAAATCTGCTTTTATTTCGCTCTTTTTGCTTCTGTAAGGTCCGTCTAGTGTAGAAACTGCCATCTGCACTCAAATCTGTAAAATAAAACACGCGGGAATAGAGAAAATCGATACTTACCTAAACCGAGGTATAGTGGTTAATCGATACAAATAATTAAATTCAACTACAACTTTGCTTATAACTTTCATAAAACTTCGTCTTTTTTGTTCAAATTTTTTCTAAATAATACAACTAATTGCTCCCCATATTACCCTATAGTTTTCTTATTAAATTTTCACTGTTATATTATAAATTTTCACATTTTTCATTATTTTATAGTCGCATATTCACAAATAAAACATAAAATCTTCTCTAACTTTGCATAAAATTTGTCTTTTCTGTTCATATTTTCTTTTTATATAGTGTAACTAATTGCTACCTGTAATTCCCTATAGTTTTTTCATACAATTTTCACAGTAAAATTACAAATTTTCATATAATTCGTTTTCTTAAAGTCGTATTTTCATTAAATTATTAATTTTTTTCAAATCTGCTTTTATTTCGCTCTTTTTGCTTCTGTAAGGTCCGTCTAGTGTAGAAACTGCCATCTGCACTCAAATCTGTAAAATAAAACACGCGGGAATAGAGAAAATCGATACTTACCTAAACCGAGGTATAGTGGTTAATCGATACAAATAATTAAATTCAACTACAACTTTGCTTATAACTTTCATAAAACTTCGTCTTTTTTGTTCAAATTTTTTCTAAATAATACAACTAATTGCTCCCCATATTACCCTATAGTTTTCTTATTAAATTTTCACTGTTATATTATAAATTTTCACATTTTTCATTATTTTATAGTCGCATATTCACAAATAAAACATAAAATCTTCTCTAACTTTGCATAAAATTTGTCTTTTCTGTTCATATTTTCTTTTTATATAGTGTAACTAATTGCTACCTGTAATTCCCTATAGTTTTTTCATACAATTTTCACAGTAAAATTACAAATTTTCATATAATTCGTTTTCTTAAAGTCGTATTTTCATTAAATTATTAATTTTTTTCAAATCTGCTTTTATTTCGCTCTTTTTGCTTCTGTAAGGTCCGTCTAGTGTAGAAACTGCCATCTGAACTCAAATCTGTAAAATAAAACACGCGGGAATAGAGAAAATCGATACTTACCTAAACCGAGGTATAGTGGTTAATCGATACAAATAATTAAATTCAACTACAACTTTGCTTATAACTTTCATAAAACTTCGTCTTTTTTGTTCAAATTTTTTCTAAATAATACAACTAATTGCTCCCCATATTACCCTATAGTTTTCTTATTAAATTTTCACTGTTATATTATAAATTTTCACATTTTTCATTATTTTATAGTCGCATATTCACAAATAAAACATAAAATCTTCTCTAACTTTGCATAAAATTTGTCTTTTCTGTTCATATTTTCTTTTTATATAGTGTAACTAATTGCTACCTGTAATTCCCTATAGTTTTTTCATACAATTTTCACAGTAAAATTACAAATTTTCATATAATTCGTTTTCTTAAAGTCGTATTTTCATTAAATTATTAATTTTTTTCAAATCTGCTTTTATTTCGCTCTTTTTGCTTCTGTAAGGTCCGTCTAGTGTAGAAACTGCCATCTGCACTCAAATCTGTAAAATAAAACACGCGGGAATAGAGAAAATCGCCCTCCCACCCTCCCTGTTTTCATTATTTAAGTAAACTTTCATACTTCTTATTATAAGTCATAATTATTTTCGTCTTTTTCATTTAGATTTTCTTTTTATATAGCGTAATTTATTGTCCCTTGTATTTTCACATAGTTTTCTTTATATATTTTCACATTTAAATAATTTATTTTCATATAATTCGATTTTCTAATAGTAGTAAATTCATAAAATTTTAAACTTATTTTTTAAGTCTTTGTTTATTCCGCCCACCCTCTCGGTTTTCATTACTTAAGTTGTTTTACATCACACAAATGTCAACTTTGAAAAATACTTGTTCTGAAGTCGATCTCAGCCAAGAATCCATTAAAGCGACTAACAGGGCTGAAGATCCCATCCATATAACCGACGACGAATACGAAGAGGCACGGTCTGACCACGGGTTAAATCTGAACGAAGAATACCTAGCAAAAATATTAGAAAACATAAATTTTATTCAGCAAAATTTAGACGGCAATAGAAGCGTTACGCGCCAGAATAAAGAAAACATCAAAAAATCGTTGGATGAAATTAATCGCAGTTCTCAACAATTGTTCGATCAAGTGAAAACCGTTTTACGGCATTCAATATCATCAGCCGAAAATAAAACTGTGACAATCATCAGGAACACTATTAAAGAAGAGCTCTTAAAGTTTACCCAAAAACCTCAACAACTATACACTCAGCCATTGCAACGTCCACTTCTATCACCTTCAACCACTACATCACCCATATCGTACGCTAACGCTGTTAAATCTTCCACGCCTGTAAATAAATCCATTCCCATAACAAAACCGGCAATCATTGTTAGTGCGAAGCAGCCAGTTTCTTCTCCACAAGATACTATTAGTGCTTGGCGGAAAAGTGTACACTTTAAGCACTATACCTTCAGTCCCGCTGACGTCAAGCAAGTATCTAACAATAAACTCAGAGTAGAGTTCGATAACGAAGAACAACGGGACAAGGTTATTGACGCCGCAAATCAGCCAGATAGCTTGGTTAACGCTGATATAGCCAAGAAACTGAGGCCTATGATAATATTAAAGGGCGTCTATATCGACACCCCAGTAGCTGAACTCAAAGAAATTATTATAAATCAAAACCCAAGAATAAAAAGTGAAATAAAAACTCCTGACGATATAACCTTCCGTTTTATAAAAAATAATAAAAATAAAAAACTATACAACCCTGTTTTTATGGTAACTCCTCAAATTTGGAGAACTGTTATAGAACTACAGAAATTAAATATTGATCATCAGAGAGTACATACTGAAGACTACCCAGCGTATCTTCATTGTTACAAGTGCCTTAAATTCGGTCACACGAAGAAACATTGCACAGAAAACAAAACAATTTGCTCCTACTGCTCATCATTTGACCACTCCTACAAAGATTGCCCAGTCAAAAAAGACGAAACTAAAGTCAACTGTTACAACTGCTCACTACATTGCAAGAAATATAATTTGAATTTAAATACTCAACATAGTGCCACGTCGCTACTTTGTCCCCGCTTACAAAAACAGATAGAAAGCTGCAAAAACAGAACTGACTATGGACATCAGAAATAGAAACAATACAATCTCTAAAAATCACCCCGCAATAAAATGTTTACAAATTAACCTTGACAGGGGCTATGCAGCAACACACGAAATGTTTACATATATTAACAATAATCAAATTGATGTAGTTTTTATCAGCGAACCATATGTAGGTAAAAATAGTTCTATGAATCCATGCCCTAATTACAATATTTATCAGTTCCCAACTGATCGTCATGTTAAAGCATGTATTCTTGTAAGACAGAAAATTGGATGTACCCTGGGTATGTCCGAATATTCTTCTCCAAATCTGTGCATTGTGCAAATTGTCATCCGCGGTAAAAAAGTATTTTTAATTAGTGCATACGTTGAACCTAGGAACGATGAAATAAACACAATCAATTCATTAGATTTCTTCCTCCAGAATAATCCAAACTCTATACACATTATTGGCGGAGATTTCAATGGATGGCACCCCCTATGGGGTTCAGTGCGAGCCAACCGCCGTGGTAACAACATCGTAAACCTGATCACAACCAATAATCTAAACATTTGTAACATCGGCACCGATCCTACTTTTGAAACAGTCTCTCATAACATCCATCGGGAATCAATTATAGACCTAACTCTCACCTGCAACTCACCGCCAAATCAAATATCAAACTGGAAAATTACAAAAGAATGTAGTCCAACATCTAGTCATAATGGCATTATTTTCGAATTACAAATGAATAAAAGTTCATTAACAAGAGCCAAAAAACTGTCCACCTTCAAGTACAACACACAAAATATAAAATGGGACGATATAAAAGAAGTATTTCAAAAACGAATTAGTGAAAACTTAGACCTAGATATCAATATTGAGCATCTTAACACTACAGAGCTTGAAAAATATGTCTCAAAATTAACGTCGGTTATTCAAAATGTTTGCAATAAACTGTTTCCACAAAAAGGCGAACACGCCCATAGAGCTCCGTGGTGGAATGAAAAACTAGAGAGTCTTAAACAAAAAGTTTTAAAAAACCACCACAAACTACAACAACTAAAGCGTAATAAAAAACCCATGACCGACGCACTATCAGAAAAAGAAAAGCTAAAAAATGAATATTCGCAAGAAATAAGAGCCGAATCAACAAAACACTTCAAAGAATTTTGTAATAAGCAAGGAAAGGAGGACGTTTGGAGCGTTACGAATAGATTATTAAAAACAACACCACTAACAAAGCCTCCTACTACTCTTAAAACTAAATCTGGTAACTACACCTCAACCACCCAAGAGACCGCTGAAACTTTCCTTAAAGAGTACTTTCCTGAAGATGAACCGGACACAAATCCACGGCACACAACGATAAGGAGACTATCTAAAAAAATACCTGCAACGCTACCAGAACCTCCATTCACAGTCGACGAAATAATAAATGCAGTATCCTCCATGAACCCCAAGAAATCTCCAGGTCTTGACCACCTCACAGCCGATATCTGTACAAATTTTATTAAATTATTCCCATCTGTGGTAACTAAGCTAATGAATAGATGCCTTCAACTCTCGTACTTCCCAAAAGCTTGGAAAGTTGCTTATATCAAAGTCATACCAAAGCCTAATAAAAGCGAACATACAACATCTTCATACAGACCAATAGGCCTAATAAATGTCTTCGGAAAGGTTCTAGAAAAACTTATTACGAAACGATTAAAACATCATCTTCATATAACGGGCACTATGAGTAACATGCAGTTTGGATTTAAAGAACAGACATCAACAACTAATGCTATCCAGAAAGCACTTGATGTGATTCAAGATGCTAAAGCTAAAAAACTACAAGTAATAGCTATATCTCTTGACATCCAATCCGCATTCGACAATGCATGGTGGCCAGCGATTTTCCACAAACTCAACACTGTACACTGTCCCTCTAACTTATTCAAACTGTTGCAAAATTATGTTAAGGATAGAACGGTCAGGCTTGATTTTGCTGACAGTTCATGTACCAAACCTATGTCTCGAGGATGCATTCAAGGTTCAGTTTGCGGTCCTGTACTATGGAATCTGGTTTTAGACGAGCTCTTAACGGCTGAACTACCTCAGGGATGCCACCTTCAAGCCTTTGCAGATGACATTCTCTTAATCACACAGTCGAAAGACATAACTACACTTGAAAATATAACCAATGAAGCGCTTACTAGAATAACCGATTGGGGAATTAGTGTTAAATTGAAATTTGGCCCACAAAAGACACAGATGATTTCATTTACAAACAAAGCTAGGAAATGTCAAATAATAATGAGTAATCAACAACTGCAATTTTGTCGTCAAATAAAGTATCTTGGAGTAATCGTTGATCAAAAATTAAATTTTATTAAACACGTAGATCACATTATAAATAGGTCGTACAAACTCTATCAGAAGCTTGCTAAATTTATTAAACCTACTTGGGGAATAAATTCAGAGAATGTCCGTTCTATTTATAATGCCGTAATAGAGCCGATAATGTGTTATGCTGCAAGTATCTGGCAACCAGCGCTAAAATACAAATATGTCCAAAAACGTCTTCTCTCTCTGCAACGCAATTTTGCAATAAAAATTATAAGAGGTTTCCGGACCCTTAACACTTCAACTGCTATCTCTCTAGCACAACTTCCACTCTTAAATATTAAAATTGAAAATTTTGCCGACATTGAAATAACTAAACACCGGAAAACATCTAAATACCTCCCAAATGACATTGAATTGGAAAAACTAGCTTCCCCAGCAGAACTCCCACATCCATCAAAAAGAAGACCAGTACAATTTTCTGAAATTACTTGCCAGGAAGATTTAAAAAAACTCACAATTAATACCACAACCAACATATTTACTGATGGCAGTAAAAATGAAGACGGAGTTGGAGCAGCACTAGTAGTTCATCACACTGAAGGCTTAAATATTATAAAAAAATATAAATTGCACAACACCTGCTCTGTTTTTCAGGCCGAGTTATTTGCCATTTTACAAGCAACTAACTGGATATTAGAAAACAAAATGCTTGACTTCACAATATTTTCTGACAGCAAATCCGGACTCTTAGAAATCAGTAATCCAGACACGACTCATCCAATAGTTGTTCAAATCCATCGAAACATTATGCAAGCTCAATCACAAAATAAAGTGATCAAATTTTTTTGGACAAAAGCACATAATGGCATCCTTGGAAACGAAAATGCGGATAGAGCTGCGAAAGCAGCTACAAAATTGAATAAAGTGCCTGACTATGCGAAGTTCCCAATAAGTTATATTAAGAAAATACATCAGCACAACATCACTACAACAGCTGAAAATTATTATAATGATCCTGCAAATTGCACTTACCTTAAAACTTGGTTTCCCACTTACGAAAAACTTCAAACAGCTTTGGAAAAAATTAAACCCAACTTTTATAGTACACAAATATTTTCAAATCATGGTTTCCATAAAAGTTACCTGCATAGATTTAAAATAGTTCAAAATGAAAATTGTCCATGTGACGACATAACGCCCCAAACTATTATCCACTTAATAAAGGTATGTCCTAAATTTAGTTTAAGTAGAATAGACCATGAAATTAACTGCCAAAATCTCAGAATAGATCCATTTATATTAAGCGAAGTAGTTCAAAAAGAATCGTCAATAACAACATTCGAGAAACATATAAAAACCATCGTAAAATCATTAAAAAACTTTAACAGTTAAATATACCTACACAATCATATAATAAGAATAAAATAAAATAAAGAATAAAATACTAAAACAAACTACTTTAAAAAACAACTGAAATAAACAAAAGCAGTCTAAATAATGCAAATTGTATCCCAAAAGCATATTGCATTATTGAAGAATTATCCAAATTCTTTTTTATTGGAAAAAAAAAAAAAAAAAAAACCTAACCTAACCTAACCTAACCTAACCTAACCTAACCTAACCTAACCT
Organism: Parnassius mnemosyne; assembly: GCA_963668995.1. NCBI lineage: Eukaryota > Metazoa > Arthropoda > Insecta > Lepidoptera > Papilionidae > Parnassius > Parnassius mnemosyne. The sequence goes on from CAVLGL010000013.1 coordinate 27,452, forward strand.
AACCTAACCTAACCTAACCTAACCTAACCTAACCTAACCTAACCTAACCTAACCTAACCTAACCTAACCTAACCTAACCTAACCTAACCTAACCTAACCTAACCTAACCTAACCTAACCTAACCTAACCTTTTTTTTTTTTTTTTTTTTTTTTTACATGGGGAAATGCCTACGCATACCCGCCTCGCGGGGGCAAGAACGGGTTATGTCGGACTCGCACCGACTAAAACCCCATGGTGTTCCACCCTCGTCGCATATTGGCAGGGCCACGGGAACGCTTTCGCACACTTCCGCGGCCCCACCTGCGCTGGCCGCCCCATGGCGGCCCCTCCTCGGGAGAGGAACACTCCTCCCCCATCTCCTTCTCAGATAAGGCGCACCAGAACACATGGTGCGCCCTCCTCCTCGGCCTCCAATTTCTAATGCGCAACGGACGCCCCCGTGTCCGATGCGCGAAGGCCATGGGGCCAGGAAAAACTAGCACTCAGAAGCACCAGCCTTCCTGGCCCCAGCGGCGGATCTGGTCTCGGGCTCCGCCGCCAACCAAGTTTCGGCCGCGGAGGGTAGGGAGAGCGGCGCCTCGCAATACCGACACTCCTCTCCCCCCGCGGCCCCACCACCACCGCATCAACGGTGCGGCCCCGTTTGAGTCGCGGAGGATAGGGCGAGTGGCGCATCGCTATACCAACACTCCTCTTCCTCCGCGACTCCACCTCGGCTGCAGCGGTAGAGGGTGCGGACTCCCCTCTCACCGCAGCCCCCCGACACACATCCAAAGTGGGCTTCCCAAGCCCACTCGGAGTGGCCACCTCGGGCCGGCCCTACACCACGGGCCAGCCAAGGGGTTCCTCTTTGTTCACCGTGGGTGACCAAGCCACGGCTACTAAGCCCCCCCGCCACGACAAGGCGGGAACCCGTTCGGGGGGGAACCTAACCTAACCTAACCTAACCTAACCTAACCTAACCTAACCTAACCTAACCTAACCTAACCTAACCTAACCTAACCTAACCTAACCTAACCTAACCTAACCTAACCTAACCTAACCTAACCTAACCTAACCTAACCTAACCTAACCTAACCTAACCTAACCTAACCTAACCTAACCTAACCTAACCTAACCTAACCTAACCTAACCTAACCTAACCTAACCTAACCTAACCTAACCTAACCTAACCTAACCTAACCTAACCTAACCTAACCTAACCTAACCTAACCTAACCTAACCTAACCTAACCTAACCTAACCTAACCTAACCTAACCTAACCTAACCTAACCTAACCTTTTTTTTTTTTTTTTTTTTTTTTTTTACGGGGGGAAATCCTCATGGACTACCTCCGCCTGGGGAAAGGCGGAGGGGCGTGCCGGACTCTTACCGGCTAAAACCACCCCGATGTCTCCTCACACGTGCGCGTGGGGCCGCGGGAATCCAAATTCTTCCGCAGCCCCACACTAGTGCTGGCCCGGTCCGTCCGGGCCTCGTCTCCTGCACGGGGTAGTGAGGTGTTAAACTACCCCGTGTATCGCCTCAGGGGCGCGCGCCGACACCCGCGCGCGCCTCCGCCTCGAGTCCATCGAGTAGGGGTGGCGGGGGCTTCCCCAAAACCCTCGCCCCTGGACCCATTTATGGGGGCCGGAAAAGGGCGTTGTCCGCCCTTCTCCTGCGCCCGGTGCGCCTTCTGCGGCCAGGGAAGGGAGTCGAGATCTCCCTTTCCCGTTCCGCAGTTTCCTTCTGCGACATCACGTCCTCGCAGAAGGACACCACCGCATCCCACGACTCTGCGCTACCGACCATCTTCCGCACTAAGGCCGGCAGCGACAGATCGCCTCCTACTTTATTTGTGAGGACACGGCGCTGCTCCTCCCAAGCTACACACTCGGCGAGCGTGTGTTGCGCCGTGTCCTCCCCGCAATGGACGCAGTGGTGGCACCGAGCGTCCGGCTCCCTGTCTATGCGGCGCAGGTACTTGCCGAAGCAGCCATGCCCCGACAGCACTTGCGTCACCCTAAACGACAGGGAGCCGTGCCTTCTCCCGAGCCAGTCGTCGAGCACTGGCCGGATCGCCTCGACGGTAGCGAGGCCGGCGGTAGGGCGCAGAAGCCTTTGCCGCCATTCCGCCACCAAGACCTGACGGAGCTCCTCTCGGCGCAGCGCGATCTGCCGCTGCACCGGCCTCGAGCCCCGTGCCCGCTCTTCCTCGCGCCATCGATATAATGACGCGAGTACTTTCGCCTCTAGGTCCCAGGGCGGGGATCCGGCCAGGACGCAAGCCGCCTCGTAGGAAATCGTGCGATACCCGCGGACGACTCTGACGGCCATCGCCCTCTGCGGTTTACGCAGAATGGCGAGAGTGCTGGCCGTCATGTCCATCGCCCACACAGGGGCCCCATACAGGGCCATGGACCGCACGATCCCCACGTACAACCGCCTACAGGCGGCGCTCGGGCCCCCCAAGTTGGGAAGCAACGTTGATAGCGCGCCCGCTGCACCCATCAGCTTGGGCGCCAGCCGCCGGAAGTGGGGTCCGAATTCCCATCGGCTGTCGAGCACCAATCCCAGATACTTCATGGTGGACTCGACAGCTATCCGGGCCCCGCTGACCACGATGTGTGAACCCGGCGGCGGCGCGCGTCGAGGTCCATGGAACACCATGGCCTCCGACTTACTTAGGGCCACCTCCAGGCCCAGGCGCCGGATGCGGTTCACCACTTGTGACACCGCAGCCGTGGCAACCAACGCTGCTTCCCTGTACGAACTCCCCCGGGCAGTGACGAGTGTGTTGTCCGCATAACACGTCAAGTCGGCGCCCGACGAGAGTTCACCTCTCAGTACCCAGTCGTAGCCGATGTTCCACAGGAGCGGTCCCAAGACCGATCCCTGCGGAACACCGCACGACATGACGCGCCGACCAGCGCCGTCACGTCCCCAATAGGTAACGCATCTCTCCTCAAGGTAAGCCCCTATTGTGCGGCGGAGGTAGGGAGGCACGCGATGGTAATTCAGCGCCTCCCGAATGCAACTCCAGGGTAGGGTGTTGAAAGCGTTGGAGATGTCTAAGGACACCGCCAGCACCACCCCACCCCGGGATACTGTCTCCTCCGCCAGGGCCCTCACGCGCGTAATAGCGTCTATGGTGGAGCGCCCGCGACGAAAACCAAACTGGTTGTCATCCAGGTCCGGCCCCTCTCTGCACAAGTGGCTGACGAGGCGATCTGCGATGATACGCTCAAAAAGTTTGCCCGCCTCGTCGAGCAGCACTATGGGCCGGTACGCGGACGGTGAGTCCGCGGGGCGCCCCTCCTTCCTGAGCAGGACCAGCCTCCCCTCCTTCCACACACTGGGAAACTGACCCTGCTCGAGACATGCCGTGAAGAGCCCTCTCAGCTGGGGCTCTAGCTCCTTCAGAGCCAGGACGAGAGCTCGACCAGGAACTCCGTCGGGTCCGGGCGCTGTGTTCTTAGCCCGGAGTCGCGACACGGCCACTCTCGTCTCTGCTTGCGTCACCTCGGGGACATCGGTGCTCTCCTCTTCTGGAGAGTCTGTGGCTGAGGGCGAAGCCATCGCCGGGGGAACGTGTCCCACTCGCTCAGGGAAGAGAGTCGATAACACCGACTCTAGCAACTGGGGTTGCATCCTTTGTGTTAGTGGAGGCGCCCAGGGACGCAACTTGCCCCGAATCCAACGGTAGGGGCGCCCCCACGGATCCCGATCTAGGGACCCCAGCAGCTCCTCCCTGGCACGCGACTTTGAGTCGCAACCTAACCTAACCTAACCTAACCTAACCTAACCTAACCTAACCTAACCTAACCTAACCTAACCTAACCTAACCTAACCTAACCTAACCTAACCTAACCTAACCTAACCTAACCTAACCTAACCTAACCTTTTTTTTTTTTTTTTTTTTTTACGTGGGGAAATCCTCATGGATACCTCCGGCTGCGGGGGCAACCGGAAGGTTATGCCGGACTCCTACCGGCTAAAACCCCACGATGCCTCCTCGCACGTGCGCGCGGGGCCGCGGGAATCCAAATTCTTCCGCAGCCCCGCACTAGTGCTAGCCCGGTCTGTTCGGGCCTCGTCTCCTGCCCGGGGTAGCGAGGTGTTCAGCTACCCCCCTCCACAGCCTCCAGCTCCACCTGCGTATCGGACCCCCCCGAGTTCGATACGCGGAGGCCATGGGGCCAGGAAAATCGAGCGCTTAATAGCGCCCGCTTTCCCGACCCCAGCGGCGGATCTGGTCTCTGGCTCCGCCGCCAACCAAGTTTCGGCCGCGGAGGGTAGGGAGAGCGGCGCCTCGCAATACCGACACTCCTCTCCCCCCGCAGCCCCACCACCACCGCATCATTTAACGGTGCGGCCCCGTCTGAGTCGCGGAGGATAGGGCGAGTGGCGCATCGCCATACCAACACTCCTCTTCCTCCGCGACTCCACCTCGGCTGCAGCGGTAGAGGGTTGCGGACTCCCCTCTCACCACAGCCCCCCGACACACATCCGAAGTGGGCTTCCCAAGCCCACTCGGAGTGGCCACCTCGGGCCGGCCCTACACCTCGGGCCAGCCAAGGGGTTCCTCTTCGTTCACCGTGGTTGACCAAGCCACGGCTACTAAGCCCCCCCGCCACGACAAGGCGGGAACCCGTTCGGGGGGGAACCTAACCTAACCTAACCTAACCTAACCTAACCTAACCTAACCTAACCTTTTTTTTTTTTTTTTTTTTTTTTTTTTACATGGGGAAATGCCTACGCATACCCGCCTCGCGGGGGCAAGGACGGGTTATGTCGGACTCGCACCGACTAAAACCCCATGGTGTTCCAACCTCGTCGCATATTGGCAGGGCCACGGGAACGCTTTCGCACACTTCCGCGGCCCCACCTGCGCTGGCCGCCCCATGGCGGCCCCTCCTCGGGAGAGGACCACTCCTCCCCCATCTCCCTCTCAGGTAAGGCGCACCAGAACACATGGCGCGCCCTCCTCCTCGGCCTCCAATTTCACATGCGCAACGGACGCCCCCGTGTCCGATGCGCGAAGGCCATGGGGCCAGGAAAAACTAGCACTCAGAAGCACCAGCCTTCCTGACCCCAGCGGCGGATCTGGTCTATGGCTCCGCCGCCAACCAAGATTCGGCTGCGGAGGGTAGGGAGAGCGGCGCCTCGCAATACCGACACTCCTCTCCCCCCGCAGCCCCACCACCACCGCATCATTTAACGGTGCGGCCCCGTTTGAGTCGCGAAGGATAGGGCGAGTGGCGCATCGCCATACCAGCACGCCTCCTCCTTCGCGACTCCACCTCGGCTGCAGCGATAGAGGGAGCGGACACCCCTCTCGCAGCATCCCACCGACACACATCCGAAGTGGGCTTCCCAAGCCCACTCGGAGTGGCCACCTCGGGCCGGCCCTACACCACGGGCCAGCCAAGGGGTTCCTCTTCGTTCACCGCGGTTGACCAAGCCACGGCTACTAAGCCCCCCCGCCACGACAAGGCGGGAACCCGTTCGGGGGGGAACCTAACCTAACCTAACCTAACCTAACCTAACCTTTTTTTTTTTTTTTTTTTTTTACATGGGGAAATGCCTACGCATACCCGCCTCGCGGGGGCAAGGACGGGTTATGTCGGACTCGCACCGACTAAAACCCCATGGTGTTCCACCCTCGTCGCATATTGGCAGGGCCACGGGAACGCTTTCGCACACTTCCGCGGCCCCACCTGCGCTGGCCACCCCATGGCGGCCCCTCCTCGGGAGAGGACCACTCCTCCCCCATCTCCTTCTCCGGTAAGGCGCACCAGAACACATGGCGCGCCCTCCTCCTCGGCCTCCAATTTCATATGCGCAACGGACGCCCCCGTGTCCGATGCGCGAAGGCCATGGGGCCAGGAAAAACTAGCACTTAGAAGCACCAGCCTTCCTGACCCCAGCGGCGGATCTGGTCTATGGCTCCGCCGCCAACCAAGATTCGGCTGCGGAGGGTAGGGAGAGCGGCGCCTCGCAATACCGACACTCCTCTCCCCCCGCAGCCCCCCCACCACCGCATCATTTAACGGTGCGGCCCCGTCTGAGTCGCGGAGGATAGGGCGAGTGCCGCATCGCCATACCAACACTCCTCTTCCTCCGCGACTCCACCTCGGCTGCAGCGGTAGGGGGAGCGGACACCCCTCTCACCGCAGTCCACCGACACACATCCGAAGTGGGCTTCCCAAGCCCACTCGGAGTGGCCACCTCGGGCCGGCCCTACACCACGGGCCAGCCAAGGGGTTCCTCTTTGTTCACCGTGGGTGACCAAGCCACGGCTACTAAGCCCCCCCGCCACGACAAGGCGGGAACCCGTTCGGGGGGGAACCTAACCTAACCTAACCTAACCTAACCTAACCTAACCATTTTTTTTTTTTTTACGGGGGGAAATCCTCATGGACTACCTCCGCCTGGGGAAAGGCAGAGGGGCGTGCCGGACTCTTACCGGCTAAAACCACCCCGGTGTCTCCTCACACGTGCGCGTGGGGCCGCGGGAATCCAAATTCTTCCGCAGCCCCACACTAGTGCTGGCCCGGTCCGTCCGGGCCTCGTCTCCTGCACGGGGTAGTGAGGTGTTAAACTACCCCGTGTATCGCCTCAGGGGCGCGCGCCGACACCCGCGCGCGCCTCCGCCTCGGGTCCATCGAGTAGGGGTGGCGGGGGCTTCCCCAAAACCCTCGCCCCTGGACCCATTTATGGGGGCCGGAAAAGGGCGTTGTCCGCCCTTCTCCTGCGCCCGGTGCGCCTTCTGCGGCCAGGGAAGGGAGTCGAGATCTCCCTTTCCCGTTCCGCAGTTTCCTTCTGCGACATCACGTCCTCGCAGAAGGACACCACCGCATCCCACGACTCTGCGCTACCGACCATCTTCCGCACTAAGGCCGGCAGCGACAGATCGCCTCCTACTTTATTTGTGAGGACACGGCGCTGCTCCTCCCAAGCTACACACTCGGCGAGCGTGTGTTGCGCCGTGTCCTCCCCGCAATGGACGCAGTTATGGCACCGAGCGTCCGGCTCCCTGTCTATGCGGCGCAGGTACTTGCCGAAGCAGCCAGGCCTCGAGCCCCGTGCCCGCTCTTCCTCGCGCCATCGATATAATGACGCGAGTACTTTCACCTCTAGGTCCCAGGGCGGGGATCCGGCCAGGACGCAAGCCGCCTCGTAGGAAATCGTGCGATACCCGCGGACGACTCTGACGGCCATCGCCCTCTGCGGTTTACGCAGAATGGCGAGAGTGCTGGCCGTCATGTCCATCGCCCACACAGGGGCCCCATACAGGGCCATGGACCACACGATTCCCACGTACAACCGCCTACAGGCGGCGCTCGGGCCCCCCAAGTTGGGAAGCAACGTTGATAGCGCGCCCGCTGCACCCATCAGCTTGGGCGCCAGCCGCCGGAAGTGGGGTCCGAATTCCCATCGGCTGTCGAGCACCAATCCCAGATACTTCATGGTGGACTCGACAGCTATCCGGGCCCCGCTGACCACGATGTGTGAACCCGGCGGCGGCGCGCGTCGAGGGCCATGGAACACCATGGCCTCCGACTTACTTAGGGCCACCTCCAGGCCCAGGCACCGGATGCGGTTCACCACTTGTGACACCGCAGCCGTGGCAACCAACGCTGCTTCCCTGTACGAACTCCCCCGGGCAGTGACGAGCGTGTCGTCCGCATAACACGTCAAGTCGGCGCCCGACGGGAGTTCACCTCTCAGCACCCAGTCGTAGCCGATGTTCTACAGGAGCGGTCCCAAGACCGATCCCTGCGGAACACCGCACGACATGACGCGCCGACCAACGCCGTCACGTCCCCAATAGGTAACGCATCTCTCCTCAAGGTAAGCCCCTATTGTGCGGCGGATAGTATACAATGTAAGCAGTCCCACAAAAATAAATAGCAATAAGAACTTAGATATAATGACAAGGTAAATATAAGACTAAATGTAAATAAAATGAACTATGTAGCACTAAAATATAAAAAGATAAAAAAAAAGAAATTAACCAGTGAAAAGAGAAACACCTAACGATAAACAAAGTCCCTGATCTCCCATGTCAGGGGAACTAGAAAAAAAAAAAAAAAAAAAAAACCTAACCTAACCTAACCTAACCTTACCTAACCTTTTTTTTTTTTTTTACATGGGGAAATGCCTACGCATACCCGCCTCGCGGGGGCAAGGACGGGTTATGTCGGACTCGCACCGACTAAAACCCCATGGTGTTCCACACTCGTCGCATATTGGCAGGGCCACGGGAACGCTTTCGCACACTTCCGCGGCCCCACCTGCGCTGGCCGCCCCATGGCGGCCCCTCCTCGGGAGAGGAACACTCCTCCCCCATCTCCTTCTCAGGTAAGGCGCACCAGAACACATGGTGCGCCCTCCTCCTCGGCCTCCAATTTCCAATGCGCAACGGACGCCCCCGTGTCCGATGCGCGAAGGCCATGGGGCCAGGAAAAACTAGCACTCAGAAGCACCGGCCTTCCTGACCCCAGCGGCGGATCTGGTCTATGGCTCCGCCGCCAACCGAGATTCGGCTGCGGAGGGTAGGGAGAGCGGCGCCTCGCAATACCGACACTCCTCTCCCCCCGCAGCCCCACCACCACCGCATCATTAAACGGTGCGGCCCCGTCTGAGTCGCGGAGGATAGGGCGAGTGGCGCATCGCCATACCAACACTCCTCTTCCTCCGCGACTCCACCTCGGCTGCAGCGGTAGAGGGTGCGGACTCCCCTCTCACCGCAGCCCCCCGACACACATCCGAAGTGGGCTTCCCAAGCCCACTCGGAGTGGCCACCTCGGGCCGGCCCTACACCACGGGCCAGCCAAGGGGTTCCTCTTTGTTCACCGTGGTTGACCAAGCCACGGCTACTAAGCCCCCCCGCCACGACAAGGCGGGAACCCGTTCGGGGGGGAACCTTACCTAACCTAACCTAACCTAACCTAACCTCGTTTCCTATATTCAATAAATGGAAATCCATTTCTTCAAGAAATCCCATAAGAGTTTCCCCCCTATGGTCTTCACTAACACTACCCCACCACGTGCTCCACGCGTTTGCATCGCCTCCTAATAAAATTTGTTTGTGGGAAGGTCTCGACAGATGGATTTGACTTTGTTTAAGTAGGGTTCAATTGGAAGATTATCTTCAAAATATATTGATATAACTGCAATAGACGAGGATTCTGTTTTAAGTATAGCTACGGCAATGTTTTCGGAAGTTAAGGAAGGGTTGTGTATGATTTGTATATTACTATCAAAAACTATAATACCTGATTTTACCGGGGACATTCTAGCATTTATTTGCTGTATGACTTTAGTACCTGTTTGCTCTTTAATTTCTCTTGTTGCTCCGACATATGGCTCTTGAACAAGCGCAAAGCTAACTTTTCGTTTTTGAGCTTCTATGTAAAGTTCATCCATCGCTAATTTTTTTCTTTGTAGATTTGCCTGTATTACCCGGTATTTACTTATATTGTTGATAACGTTTTGTGGTTTATTCATATTAGATTGGTTATCGAGGCCTTTAGCAGTACGCTATAGTTGATCTGGCTAAAGTATCCCATTTTTTTCTAATTGGGCACTCGCTGTCAAACGTATTGTGGTCTACTTTTTCATGCTTTGCTGACTGACAGTTTCGACATGTCGGTGTTTCGCCAGCTTTCCAGCTTGGACACTCACTTCGCAGGTGTGATCCAGTGCAGTGACTACATGAATCTTCTGTTTCTTTACACCATTTATTGAATATAGGAAACGAGCCAACTTTTGATACTATAAGAGGTAATATTACATATCAGAGCCACGTCGATATTACTGTATGTTCAAATGACTTATTTGGTGCAGTAGAACAGTGGAAAGTAGACAAAGGGGTCACTAGTTCAGACCACAATGCAATTACTTATGAAATTAATATAAAAAAACCAAATCAAGAAATTTTAACTAGTACAACTCGTAAATATTTTACTAAAAATGCAAACTGGATTGATTTTAAAAAAGAATTACAACAACAACTTATAAACAATGACTTAAACGAAGAAAAAATTAAACTAATTAAATCTAAAGAAATTCTTGAAAATACAGTACAAAAATACATTAAATCAATAGAAATTGCGTGCCAAAAAGCTATACCTACAATTAAAAAGAAAAAAAGAAAAATCAACTTACCTTGGTGGAATCAAAACTTAGAAGACTTAAAGAAAGAGGTAGTCCGCAGGAAACGGCGCATATCATACGCAGCTCCCCGTCGGAAGCAGTTTGTCATCGGCGAATATCTAAAAATAAAAGCAGAATATGAAAATATGGCAAAACAAGCACAAACCGACAGCTGGAAAAACTTTTGTTCGAAGCAAGATCGGGAAAGCATATGGGATAGCATATACAGAATAATTAGAAGCTCACCAACAACAAAAGTCGAACAATTACTTGCTAAGGAAGGAAAAATATTGAACGAGGAAGAATCAGCAAAATTTTTAGCTTCTACTTTATTTCCAGAGGATAAGGAGGAGGAAGATAGTGAAGAACATCGAACGATTAGAAGTAGAGCCGATGCATTAGCCAATATCGAAACAAGTCAATTTCACGAACCACCTTTCACAACCATAGAACTTAAAGAAGCAATGTATAGTTTCAATCCTAAAAAAGCCCCTGGACAAGATGGTTTTACGGCAGATATCTGTATTAATGCAATATCACAAAATAACACAGTCTTTCTTTGCATTGTCAATAAATGTCTGGAACTCTCCTACTTTCCAAAACCATGGAAAGAAGCTGTAATAATAATATTAAAAAAACCAGGAAAAACTGACTACACCCAACCAAAATCATTCCGTCCTATAGGCTTGTTATCAATTTTAGGCAAAATATTAGAAAAATGCTCATACAACGAATTAAATTTCATGTTCTTCGGAAAATCAATACCCAGCAATACGGCTTCGTACCACAACGAAGCACAGAAGACTCTCTCTATGATCTATTAAATCACCTCCGTGATAACTTGAAGAAGAAGTTAATAAATATTGTTGTATCACTAGACATAGAGGGAGCTTTTGATAACGCATGGTGGCCAGCCATTAAAAATGGATTAGCAGAAAAAGGATGTCCCTTAATTCTTAGAAAATTAGTAAACAACTATTTAGAGGAAAGAAGTATAGTTTTACATTATTCAGGCCATTTATGCAAAAAAATAACTTCAAAGGGTTGCGTTCAGGGTTCAATAAGCGGACCATTATTTTGGAACATCTTACTGGACCCACTCTTAAATGAATTAAACCAAATGAATGTGTACCACCAAGCATTCGCCGACGATATCGTACTCGTGTTCTCAGGAAATTCAATACAAACACTACAACAAACAGCAAATGAAGTGCTCTCACATGTGACCAAGTGGGGCTTCAAAAACAAACTAAGGTTCTCGCCACAAAAGACAAACGCGATGGTTATAACAAATAAGCTCAAGTTTGAGTCCCCGATTGTTCACATGGGAGGCACGAACATCAAAGTCGTTAACCAAATCAAAATATTAGGTATTATAGTAGACCATAAACTTAGTTTCAATAGTCATATATCCTATGTTTGTCGAAAAGCGACAAACATCTACAAACAATTAGCCAAAACAGCCAAAATTAACTGGGGATTGAATCCAGAGATTATACGTACGATATATACAGCAGTTATTGAACCCATCATATTATACGCCGCAAGTGTATGGGCAACGGCGGCTGATAAATGGATGGTACGAAAACAGCTAAATACAGTTCAAAGAGGCTTTGCCCAAAAAATATGTAAATCCTACCGAACTGTATCTCTGAATGCAGCAATCATCCTATCATGTCTTCTACCATTGGATCTCCGAGCGCACGAAGCGGCAAAAATATATGAAGCAAAAAAAGGAATACCACAAACACAAATAATTAATGACAGAGAAGTAGAGCATTCAATACCTTATATCGAATCACCCCATCCATCAGAACACATAGAAATTACTTATGAAAAGTTAGATACCTCAGGAGAACTACAAATTCAAAATACCAATAGTATTCAAATATTCACAGACGGTAGCAAAATTAACGGAAAAGTCGGCGCTTCACTTTCATATTGGAAAAATAATAAAGAAATTAAAACCAAAAAATATAAACTAGAATCATTCTGTTCAGTTTTTCAAGCCGAAATGTACGCCATTTTACAAGCAACTGAACTAATCATAAAGAGTAATGACATAAATTTCTGTATTTTAAGTGACTCAGAATCCTCTTTAGAACTGCTTAAAAATTCCAACAGTTTCAATCCCTTAGCTTTTCAAATTAGAAAAAATATAACATACTTAATAAAACAAAATAAAAATGTAAGCCTTTACTGGGTGAAAGCTCACACAGGACTTTTGGGCAATGAAAGGGCGGATGAGTTAGCGAAAAATGCAGCGCTTTACAAAAAGACTGCGTCCGATTATGACAAATGTCCCTTATCATTTATAAAACAAATGATACGGGAAGAAACAGTTCTGAAATGGAATGACAGATACTTACAGAATGACACAGCTGCTACAACCAAAATATTTTTACCTAACGTATTACTAGGATATAAAATAATCAACCAGATAAGTCCCTCCCCACTGATGGTACAAATTTTAACAGGACATGGAGGTTTCTCAGATTACCTATACCGGTTTAAATGCAAATCAAGCCCCGCTTGTAAATGTGATCCACGAGTTATAGAAACCGTTCTACATGTAATAACAGAATGTCCGATACACAACAAAATACGATACAATCTAGAACAAAGCATAGCACAAAAGATTAAAAAAGAAACATTATCTGAAATATTAGCAAATAAGAAAACTAGAGATAAATTTATAAGTTATTGCGAAAGAGTTACAAAAGAAATAAATAAAAGAAATAAAAATTAATAAAGCCTTAACTAAAAGGCCAGAAAAAAAAACCATATTATGATAAAATGATGCTTAAAAGATAGAAAAGGTCTCCGAATCACATTGTCGGAGGAAAAGAGAAAATAAATAAAAAAAAAAAAAATCGGCACTTGAGACCATTGTGAACCCAGACTCCCAGCATCCGTTAGCAGTAAAGGCCCGCAGAAACATACATACCATTATTGAGCAAGAAAAAAGTATCCAACTTTTTTGGGTAAAAGCCCATGCGGGTCTGGCAGGGAATGAACGTGCTGACGAATTGGCTAAACTCGCTGCTCTTAGGATAAAAGGAAAACCGGATTACGACCTATGCCCAGTCTCCTACGTAAAAAGTATAATTCGTAAAGACTCAATTGAGAAATGGGACCACAGGTACGCAGAGGGTGAAACGGGTAAAATCACAAAAAAGTTCCACCCAAGTGTTAAGGATGCCTACAAAGTGGTGAAGACGACAGCACTGTCTCCGATAATGATCCAAGCGATGACCGGACATGGTGGGTTCTCCGAGTATCTGTACCGATTCCGATGCAAGGAGAACCCTTCATGCGTCTGTGAGCCAGGAGTTGAGGAAACAGTGCTGCATGTACTTCTTAGGTGTCCAAGGTTCGGCAAACAAAGGCACGATTTGGAGATGTCGACCGGAGTAAGACTCGAAGAAGAGAATTTGTATATAATGTTGGGCTCTTATATAATTCGCGACAAGTTTATTAAATTTTGCGAAGAAGTAATAAATATTGTGTTGAAAAATAACCAAAGTTAAACGGAAAATAAAGCTTTACACAAATTATGGTATTTTAGAATAGTTTTTAGGTTTATGAAACAATTATAAAAATGGCGATAATAATGTTTACAAAGTTTTATAATTAACTTTGTTTAATTCAATCCAATTTATTATTTTAAATATTAATTTTAATTATGTTATTTATTAATAATACTACGGCAATTTATTTATTTATTTATTTAAAGGCATTTTAAAGCGTATTTATAAAAAATCGTGACAGTATCAATATAGTATAAATTAGGGCGAATATTGCACATGCAAGACTGCCATACGGGACTTCCTTGTGAATATACAAAGTAAACTCAGAGAGAACGAACCGGTTTAAACAAAAATTCTAGGCGTATATGATTATTTATTTATTTAAAATATGTACAGAATCAATAAAGTACTTAAAAATTGTCGATATAAAACGACTCTGAAATAAATGTCAGAGGGCTGCGAAAAAAAAAAAAAAAAAAACCTAACCTAACCTAACCTAACCTTTTTTTTTTTTTTTTTTTACATGGGGAAATGCCTACGCATACCCGCCTCGCGGGGGCAAGGACGGGTTATGTCGGACTCGCACCGACTAAAACCCCATGGTGTTCCACCCTCGTCGCATATTGGCAGGGCCACGGGAACGCTTTCGCACACTTCCGCGGCCCCACCTGCGCTGGCCGCCCCATGGCGGCCCCTCCCCGGGAGAGGACCACTCCTCCCCCATTTCCCTCTCAGGTAAGGCGCACCAGAACACATGGCGCGCCCTCCTCCTCGGCCTCCAATTTCATATGCGCCACGGACGCCCCCGCGTCCGATGCGCGAAGGCCATGGGGCCAGGAAAACTAGCACTCAGAAGCACCAGCCTTCCTGACCCCAGCGGCGGATCTGGTCTATGGCTCCGCCGCCAACCAAGATTCGGCTGCGGAGGGTAGGGAGAGCGGCGCCTCGCAATACCGACACTCCTCTCCCCCCGCAGCCCCACCACCACCGCATCGTTTAACGGTGCGGCCCCGTCTGAGTCGCGGAGGATAGGGCGAGTGGCGCATCGCCATACCAGCACGCCTCCTCCTCCGCGACTCCACCTCGGCTGCAGCGGTAGAGGGTTGCGGACTCCCCTCTCACCGCAGCCCCCCGACACACATCCGAAGTGGGCTTCCCAAGCCCACTTGGAGTGGCCACCTCGGGCCGGCCCTACACCTCGGGCCAGCCAAGGGGTTCCTCTTCGTTCACCGTGGTTGACCAAGCCACGGCTACTAAGCCCCCCCGCCACGACAAGGCGGGAACCCGTTCGGGGGGGAACCTAACCTAACCTAACCTAACCTTTTTTTTTTTTTTTTTTACATGGGGAAATGCCTACGCATACCCGCCTCGCGGGGGCAAGGACGGGTTATGTCGGACTCGCACCGACTAAAACCCCATGGTGTTCCAACCTCGTCGCATATTGGCAGGGCCACGGGAACGCTTTCGCACACTTCCGCGGCCCCACCTGCGCTGGCCGTCCCATGGCGGCCCCTCCTCTGGAGAGGACCACTCCTCCCCCATCTCCCTCTCAGGTAAGGCGCACCAGAACACATAGCGCGCCCTCCTCCTCGGCCTCCAATTTCACATGCGTTACGGACACCCCCGTGGCCGATGCGCGAAGGCCATGGAGCCAGGAAAAACCAGCACTCAGAAGCACCAGCCTTCCTGACCCCAGCGGCGGATCTGGTCTATGGCTCCGCCGCCAACCAAGATTCGGCTGCGGAGGGTAGGGAGAGCGGCGCCTCGCAATACCGACACTCCTCTCCCCCCGCAGCCCCACCACCACCGCATCATTTAACGGTGCGGCCCCGTCTGAGTCGCGGAGGATAGGGCGAGTGGCGCATCGCCATACCAGCACGCCTCCTCCTCCGCGACTCCACCTCGGCTGCAGCGATAGAGGGAGCGGACACCCCTCTCGCAGCATCCCACCGACACACATCCGAAGTGGGCTTCCCAAGCCCACTCGGAGTGGCCACCTCGGGCCGGCCCTACACCACGGGCCAGCCAAGGGGTTCCTCTTTGTTCACCGTGGTTGACCAAGCCACGGCTACTAAGCCCCCCCGCCACGACAAGGCGGGAACCCGTTCGGGGGGGAACCTAACCTAACCTAACCTAACCTTTTTTTTTTTTTTTTTTTTTTACGGGGGGAAATCCTCATGGACTACCTCCGCCTGGGGAAAGGCGGAGGGGCGTGCCGGACTCTTACCGGCTAAAACCACCCCGGTGTCTCCTCACACGTGCGCGTGGGGCCGCGGGAATCCAAATTCTTCCGCAGCCCCACACTAGTGCTGGCCCGGTCCGTCCAGGCCTCGTCTCCTGCACGGGGTAGTGAGGTGTTAAACTACCCCGTGTATCGCCTCAGGGGCGCGCACCGACACCCGCGCGCGCCTCCGCCTCGGGTCCATCGAGTAGGGGTGGCGGGGGCTTCCCCAAGTCCCTCGCCCCTGGACCCATATATGGGGGCCGGAAAAGGGCGTTGTCCGCCCTTCTCCTGCGCCCGGTGCGCCTTCTGCGGCCAGGGAAGGGAGTCGAGATCTCCCTTTCCCGTTCCGCAGTTTCCTTCTGCGACATCACGTCCTCGCAGAAGGACACCACTGCATCCCACGACCCTGCGCTACCGACCATCTTCTGCACTAAGGCCGGCAGCGACAGATCGCCTCCTACTTTATTTGTGAGGACACGGCGCTGCTCCTCCCAAGCTACACACTCGGCGAGCGTGTGTTGCGCCGTGTCCTCCCCGCAATGGACGCAGTGGTGGCACCGAGCGTCCGGCACCCTGTCTATGCGGCGCAGGTACTTGCCGAAGCAGCCATGCCCCGACAGCACCTGCGTCACCCTAAACGACAGGGAGCCGTGCCTTCTCCCGAGCCAGTCGTCGAGCACTGGCCGGATCGCCTCGATGGTAGCGAGGCCGGCGGTAGGGCGCAGAAGCCTTTGCCGCCATTCCGCCACCAAGACCTGACGGAGCTCCTCTCGACGCAGCGCGATCTGCCGCTGCACCGGCCTCGAGCCCCGTGCCCGCTCTTCCTCGCGCCATCGATATAATGACGCGAGTACTTTCGCCTCTAGGTCCCAGGGCGGGGATCCGGCCAGGACGCAAGCCGCCTCGTAGGAAATCGTGCGATACCCGCGGGCGACTCTGACGGCCATCGCCCTCTGCGGTTTACGCAGAATGGCGAGAGTGCTGGCCGTCATGTCCATCGCCCACACAGGGGCCCCATACAGGGCCATGGACCGCACGATTCCCACGTACAACCGCCTACATGCGGCGCTCGGGCCCCCCAAGTTGGGAAGCAACGTTGATAGCGCGCCCGCTGCACCCATCAGCTTGGGCGCCAGCCGCCGGAAGTGGGGTCCGAATTCCCATCGGCTGTCGAGCACCAATCCCAGATACTTCATGGTGGACTCGACAGCTATCCGGGCCCCGCTGACCACGATGTGTGAACCCGGCGGCGGCGCGCGTCGAGGGCCATGGAACACCATGGCCTCCGACTTATTTAGGGCCACCTCCAGGCCCAGGCGCCGGATGCGGTTCACCACTTGTGACACCGCAGCCGTGGCAACCAACGCTGCTTCCCTGTGCGAACTCCCCCGGGCAGTGACGAGCGTGTCGTCCGCATAACACGTCAACTCGGCGCCCGACGGGAGTTCACCTCTCAGCACCCAGTCGTAGCCGATGTTCCACAGGAGCGGTCCCAAGACCGATCCCTGCGGAACACCGCACGACATGACGCGCCGACCAGCGCCGTCACGTCCCCAATAGGTAACGCATCTCTCCTCAAGGTAAGCCCCTATTGTGCGGCGGAGGTAGCGAGGCACGCGATGGTAATTCAGCGCCTCCCGAATACAACTCCAGGGTAGGGTGTTGAAGGCGTTGGAGATGTCTAAGGACACCGCCAGCACCACCCCACCCCGGGATACTGTCTCCTCCGCCAGGGCCCTCACGCGCGTAATAGCGTCTATGGTAGAGCGCCCGCGACGAAAACCAAACTGGTTCTCGTCCAGGTCCGGCCCCTCTCTGCACAAGTGGCTGACGAGGCGATCTGCGATGATGCGCTCAAGAAGTTTGCCCGCCTCGTCGAGCAGCACTATGGGCCGGTACGCGGACGGTGAGTCCGCGGGGCGCCCCTCCTTCCTGAGCAGGATCAGCCTCCCCTCCTTCCACACACTGGGAAACTGACCCTGCTCGAGACATGCCGTGAAGAGCCCTCTCAGCTGGGGCTCTAGCTCCTTCAGAGCCAGGACGAGAGCTCGACCAGGAACTCCGTCGGGTCCGGGCGCTGTGTTCTTAGCCCGGAGTCGCGACACGGCCGCTCTCGTCTCTGTTTGCGTCACCTCGGGGACATCGGTGCTCTCCTCTTCTGGAGAGTCTGTGGCTGAGGGCGAAGCCATCGCCGGGGGAACGTGTCCCACTCGCTCAGGGAAGAGAGCCGACACCACCGCCTCTAGCAACTGGGGTTGCATCGTTTGTGTTAGTGGAGGCGCCCAGGTACGCAACTTGCCCCGTACCCAACGGTAGGGGCGCCCCCACGGATCCCGATCTAGGGATCCCAGCAGCTCTTCCCTGGCACGCGACTTTGAGTCGCCGATGGCCAGCCACAGAGTCTCCTTAGACGCGCGGTACACCTCATACAGCGCGTCCTCCTCGGCGGGATCCCGTCGACGCCGCCTCCGGTATCGGGTGTACCGGCGACGAGCCGCAACGCACGCTATGCGCAATTGCGCGATCTCGGCGGTCCACCAGTACACCTGGCGCCTTGCGGACCGTTGGTGGACACGGGGCATGGACGCGTCGCAGATCTGCGTCATCGCCCCGCGAAACCATAGCGCCACCGCTTCGACGTCGACGGGGCCGTCCGTCGTCGACTCCCGAATCCAGGACTGGACTAGGGCAGCTTCTTCGAGTAGTTCCCTGTCGATGCGCTTAAGCGCCCAACGCGGGCCGTCGTTAATCGGGGTTGTTGGATGGCGGCCGCTCGCAGTCTGGGCAGAGACGTCGAACCGGATATACCGATGGTCCGATAGCGTCTCCACCTCTGCGGCGACACGCCAGTCGCGGACTCGGCTGGCGACAGAGGGGCTAGCAAACGAGACGTCCACTACCCGATTCGTTCGACGTTCGACATCGACCCCGATTCAGGACGACCAGACCAGTCGTCACCGTCCACTCTTCTAACACCTCGCCCCGAGGGTCAGTGACCGGAGATCCCCACGCCGATGACTTGGCGTTGAGATCCCCGAGCACCAGAACGGGACGAGGGTGATAGCGGCCTACGACGGCGCCCAACTCGACAAGGAAACCCTCAAAGTCGGCGAGACTCTTGTTGGGGGAGGAATACGCCCCTACAATAACGATTCCGCCCGAGACCGCAGCAACCCAGCCGCGGCCCCGAGACGGGTCGATCAGAGTCTCGCCAATAATGGCCACCAAACCGTCAGCGCATCCCAACCAGTTGTCACGGGCGGGAATGAAGTACGGTTCGGCGACCACAGCCACGTGAATCGACCACTCTGCCATGCTCTGGAGTAGGAGATCCTGAGCTCTGGCACAGTGGTTGATGTTGCCCTGGAGAAAATGGAGAGAATGGAATTGTGCCATTATTGACATTCCATCCCCTCGGCAACGGTCCTGGGCCGGGAGTCGGCCGCGGAGCTGCTAGCCTGCGAGGGCAGGGAGGTTAACCCGGCAGGCTTAGTGCTCCTCTTCTTTTCCTTTTTCTTTTTCTTGCTGGTAGGCGCCCCACAAGCCCCTCCGCCTACTCTGTGCTCCGCTGGCCTTCCCGCAGCAGAACAAAGGCTGCAGTTGAGCGCCGCGGAGCACAGGGCAGCCTTGTGGCCAGGCTGGCCGCAGCGATAACAGAGGTCACTACGGTCAACCTCGGCGGTGCACTTCGCCCGGACGTGCCCTTTTTCCAGGCACCGAAAGCACTGCAAAGCCCGGGGCTGTAAGAGCTTGGTCCTTGCCGCCACCCAGCCTACCAGCAATCTGCCGCTATCGGCGATCTTCTTCGCCGACGCTACAGGGCACCGAACCCAGACCGCGCCGAGTCCGGTGGCGTCGGTGCGTATATCGCCAGCCCGCACCTTGTCCGGCGGACACTCTCCGCTTCTGGCAACGGCCGCCACCACCTCCTCTGAGGTCACGGAGTCGTCCAGGCCAGCAATCCGCACCTCTGCGGTTTTCATTGGCCTGGAGACCCGGACGTCCTCTGGGTTGAGGACCTCCCTCATCTTGGCGGCCAGTGCGTCCGCCTTTTCGGCACTGCCGCTCACAGTGCCAGCCACCTCGAACAGTCGTGCACCCGTGGCAGCCTGCCTGAGGGTGACGGACTGAAGGCCAAGATCAGATAATTTGATCTTGGCCTTGGCCTCGGCGATGACCGACTGGTACGTCACGCCACGCTCCACAGCTCCAGGCTGCAACGTTATTGTCACAGCGTTGGACCGCGGAACATGTACAGCCGGTCTCTTGCGACCGCCTTTGGCAGTCCGCTGTGCAGGTTTAGGAGCCGTCTTTGCGGTTCCACCTGGGGCACATGCGGCTGCTGCGGCCTTCTTGGCGGCTTTGCGGGCCTTCTTGCGGCCCACGACTTTCGCCCAGGTCTCACCCTTAGACCCGGCAGTCGTGGGCTGGTTGCTCGGAGGAGCTCCCTCCGCGGGCTTTTTGTTACCCTCCGCGGGCTTCCCCTTTTGAGGCGCAAGTCTCGGCGGCTCCTCAGTCCTCCGCGTGTCAGCCGCTAAAGGCGGACGGAGGATTTCCACCGGGAGACGCCGAGAAATTGCCTCCAGCCGAGCGTTAACCATGCTCCCGCACTGGAGCATGCAGAGCCGGACAATGCGCTCGACCTCTTCGTCGGTACGAGGGCTTGCCGGTCGCAGTGCGGGAGTCGGGTCCACTACAGGTGCGGCATCGCTGGACGTGCGTTGCTGCTGCTGCTCGCTCAGCGCAGCAACTTGCCGCCGGAGGTCCTCCAAGTCATTTCTGAGGCGGCTGTTTTCCTCCTGTAACTTTGCGACCTCGTCAGAGGCCGTTCTGTTGAGGAGGATGCCAACCGCCTCTCTGATATCCGCGGCAGCCTCCTTTAAGCCACGGGTGAACGTGCCCTTCAGGCTGCCGGACTTGGTGGCAACCTTCAGGACTAAGTCCACCCCATCCAGAGCCAGCTGGCTTAAGGCCACCGCAGATGGCTCACACCCTTCCGCCGCAAGAGCAGCTCGTCGCTCGCGAGCACGTCGGGCCATTTCCGACACTTCGTCGGCCGCGACGGCTTTGCGCTGCTCCCTCTTGGCGGCATTGAGCTCCGCCTTTGAGCTCCCCAGCGAGGCACAGCTTTCACCGCCATCGCCAGGGTCCTCCGTAGTGAACCCCATGTCACTATCTGCTTCACTAGCCGCCGAGGTATTGGAGCACACGAACCGTCCGTGCTTATCCCTCCGCGGCTGCGAAGCACTCGCCCCTCTAGATGCCTGCCGACCCCTCCCCGAAGTCGGCAACTTGGGGGCCGGCAGACCTTCCTCGTCTGACAATCGGCACACTGGACGTTTCCTAGCGGAAGACGTCCCACGCGATCGATTTCCGCCGCTTCCAGTATCAGATCCTGCCTGATTTTCTACCTCTACTGATTTTTTTAGATATTTTTCTCTTTCCATTTTTTATCCCACGAGTGTGGAGGAAATAACAGTCCATCCGAGCAGTGCCTCCTTTGCCCGGATAAGCCTATGCGTAACCCGTCAAGGGTGTCGGCCGGTACCCCGACGGGGGCAACGCTAACGACTGAACATTTACCCATCAGCCATGCAGCTCCTCACGGCGTGCCACGCTTGAGCTTCGGGTGATTTTTTAAAGAGGTTATCATCCTCGCGACTCCAGGCGGTTAAGCCAAGAGCCCTCGGCCCCTAAGGCGCCGCGAGACGTGATCCACGACACGCCAGAGGGATTCTGAGGTTCGAATGGTGGCAGAGTCGATACGGGTTCTTCTCATGCCTGCCCAGAGACCGGGTTAGGGAACACTGAGCCCATTCAGTTTCCTTTTTTACAGGGTGTGGTCCCTGAAAATCCCGCGATTACGGGTTGCCCGGCGTCGGCAAAAGCCGAGTGCACCTGGCACCTCACCGCGCATGTCACATTCTCTGTTCCTCTCAAGGGAGAGGATACAGGAAGCAACTAATAGGCCCTCCGCTATGCAAAAAAGCCCTCACCCAGCCAGTTTTGGTCCGCGACGGTTTCCCGCTACCACCCATATCTGAGTGGCGTTCCCCTATCCGCCACCTGGGGACGCGCCCGATGGGAGCTCTGCAGGTGCAGCTAACCTAACCTAACCTAACCTAACCATCAATTGGCACAAATATAAAAAGGACAACCAGAGTATACAATACTAAAAAAGCAAATTGGGGCGAGTTTCGTGAGAAACTCGCCAAAATTTGGAAAAACAAAAGACTAAATAAAGTAGAAATAGACAAAGTAATAACTACAGATGATATAGAAAATAAAATAGAAGAATATACAAAATCGATTGCTGAAGCATGCGAAAACTGTATTCCAAAACTAAACAACAAAAAACAGATAGGACTGCCCTGGTGGACTCACGAGCTCACACAACTAAAAAAGGAGGTCTCCAGGCTGAGACGTCGGATCTCTTACTCAGCACCGGTTCGTCGCGGGTGGGTTGTCGAGCAGTATAAACTAGCGAAGGAACAATATCAACAAGAAATTAAAACAGCGCAGACTACCAGCTGGAAAGAATTCTGTGGCAAGCAAGAGCGAGAAACAATGTGGGATGGGATATACAGGGTTGTAAATCGCACAAGAGTACGACAGGAGGACACTCCACTTGTTCGAGACGGAAGGCCGTTAGAAAGTAAGGAGTCGGCCAGTTTCCTGGCGGAAATCTTTTATCCGGAGGATAAAATTGAGGATGATGACACGGAACACAAGCAAATTAGAGAAACAGCGAAAACCGTAAATGAAGGGTCACATGATAGTTCATGTGACCCACCTTTTACAACGGAAGAGCTGATGTGGGCCGTGTCGAGCTTCAATCCGAAGAAAGCGCCGGGAAACGACGGATTTACAGCGGACATATGTGGAGTAGTCATTGCCCTGGACTCAGCATTGTTTCTGGCAATAGCAAACAAATGCCTTAGTCTCGCGAACTTCCCCGTCATATGGAAAAAAGCAGTAATAGTGGCGCTGAGAAAGCCTGGCAAGGAAAATTATACACACCCGAAATCTTACAGGCCGATTGGGCTATTGCCTGTGCTGGGCAAGGTCTTCGAAAAAATGGTGGTTCGAAGGGTCAAGTGGCACATCGTACCGACGATAAGCCGGAAACAATACGGGTTCATGCCACAGCGCAGTACCGAGGACTCCCTCTATGATATGATGCAGCTGATAAGATCGAAGCTAAAGGACAAAAAGCTCACTCTGCTTATATCACTAGACATAGAGGGAGCCTTCGATAACGCCTGGTGGCCGGCCATACGATGTGCGCTTGCGGAGACTGGATGCCCAGTAAACACAAGACGCCTAGTAGACAGCTATCTCAGTGACAGAACAGTGTGCCTGAGATATGCTGGGTCAGAATGTGTCAGGAAGACCACAAAAGGGTGTGTACAAGGCTCTGTAGGTGGTCCAATTTTTTGGAACTTGCTGCTAGACCCACTTTTGAAACAACTGAGCGAAAATAGAGTCCATTGCCAGGCTTTCGCGGACGATGTGGTCCTAATTTTCTCTGGGGACACGGCAAAACAGGTGCAGGAGCAGGCAAATGTGACCCTCGCACATGTCCAGAAGTGGGGAGTAAAAAACAAGCTAAAGTTTGCACCGCACAAAACCATGGCGATGGTCATCACAAATAAGTTAAAGTACGACTCACCACTTCTGGAGATGGGTGGGGAGAGCATCAACCTCTCCAAACAAATTAAGATACTCGGCCTGACAATCGACGACAGACTTGCCTTCGACACACATATAAAGAATGTGTGCCGCAAGGTACAGAACTTGTATCGACAGTTGTCGAGAGCTGCAAAAATCCACTGGGGCCTGAACCCAGAGATAATTAGGACCATATATCTAGCGGTAGTGGAACCAATTGTGCTTTACGCGGCTAGTGCTTGGGCACCAGCAACCAACAAGCAGAAAATTAAAACAAAGCTCGACATGATACAACGCGGATTCATACAAAAAATAATAAAATCGTATAGAACGGTGTCTCTACACTCGGCCCTACTACTCGCCGGGCTGCTTCCTTTGGACATTAGGATCCGGGAAGCAGCCTTACTCTATGAAATAAAGAAAGGCTACTCCCGGCGGATAGTAGGTGACCGGAATGTAGAGATGAAAATTGAATACACGGAGACCACACATCCTGCGGAGCAGGTCGGGCTGAAGTTTACATGCCTGGAAGACGGTGCACAAATAGACCAAAATAACAACAATGGCCTAAGAATATTTACAGACGGCAGTAAAATAGAGGGGAAAGTCGGCGCGGCGTTATCCATCTGGTATGACGCCGCGGAGATAAGTACCCGGAAACTGAAATTGGAAAATTTTTGCACCGTCTACCAGGCAGAGCTGCTGGCCATACTTGAATCAACAAGATATGCCATCAAAAACCCAACACAAAGCTGCAACATTTATAGTGACTCGAGGTCTGCTCTCCAAACAATTGTACAAGACGTCTCCCTCCATCCCCTAGCGGTGGAAGCTAGAAATAACATCATAAAAATAAACAGACAAGGCAAAACATTAAATATGTTTTGGGTTAAAGCTCACGCAGGATTGGAGGGAAACGAGAGAGCAGACCAGTTAGCCAAAGAAGCAGCCACAAAAAGTAAAAAGAAACCGGACTATGACAAGTGTCCGGTTTCATACATCAAGCGACAAATCCGATTGGAGTCGCTTGATGAATGGAACCGGCGCTACAAGGAAGGAAAAACAGCCAATGTAACAAAAATGTTCTTCCCAGATGCTATAAAGGCATATAACATTATAAGAAAAATTGACATGGATCATATGACGGTCCAAGTCATGACAGGCCATGGGGGCTTCTCGGATTATTTGTATAGATTTAAGTGTAAGGAGAGCCCAGCATGTGCCTGTGATGCAACAAAAAATGAAGATATTATACATATCATTACGGAATGTCCCATATTTAGTAGAGAAAGAATTGACATATAAATAGAGTTAGAAATAAAAATAAGCAAAGAAAATGTAAAAGAAATTATTAAAAATAAGCATAGCAGATATAAGTTTTTAAAATATTGTAAACAAGTAGCTAATAGAATAGTAAATAAAAATAAATAGAATAAGAAAAGGGTACTGTAACATAATATATGTTAGTATACAATGTAAACAGTCCCACAAAAATAAATAGCAATAAGAACTTAGATATAATAATAAGGTAAATGTAAGAGTAAATGTAAATAAAATGAACTATGTAACACTAAAAAATAAAAAGAAAAAAGAAACGAAATTAACCGGTGAAAAGAGAAACACCTAACGATAAACAAAGTCCCTGATCTCCCACGTCAGGGGAACTAGTAAAAAAAAAAAAAAAAAACCTAACCTAACCTAACCTAACCTAACCTTTTTTTTTTTTTTACGGGGGAAATCCTCATGGACTACCTCCGCCTGGGGAAAGGCGGAGGGGCGTGCCGGACTCTTACCGGCTAAAACCACCCCGGTGTCTCCTCACACGTGCGCGTGGGGCCGCGGGAATCCAAATTCTTCCGCAGCCCCACACTAGTGCTGGCCCGGTCCGTCCAGGCCTCGTCTCCTGCACGGGGTAGTGAGGTGTTAAACTACCCCGTGTATCGCCTCAGGGGCGCGCACCGACACCCGCGCGCGCCTCCGCCTCGGGTCCATCGAGTAGGGGTGGCGGGGGCTTCCCCAAGTCCCTCGCCCCTGGACCCATTTATGGGGGCCGGAAAAGGGCGTTGTCCGCCCTTCTCCTGCGCCCGGTGCGCCTTCTGCGGCCAGGGAAGGGAGTCGAGATCTCCCTTTCCCGTTCCGCAGTTTCCTTCTGCGACATCACGTCCTCGCAGAAGGACACCACTGCATCCCACGACTCTGCGCTACCGACCATCTTCTGCACTAAGGCCGGCAGCGACAGATCGCCTCCTACTTTATTTGTGAGGACACGGCGCTGCTCCTCCCAAGCTACACACTCGGCGAGCGTGTGTTGCGCCGTGTCCTCCCCGCAATGGACGCAGTGGTGACACCGAGCGTCCGGCTCCCTGTCTATGCGGCGCAGGTACTTGCCGAAGCAGCCATGCCCCGACAGCACATGCGTCACCCTAAACGACAGGGAGCCGTGCCTTCTCCCGAGCCAGTCGTCGAGTACTGGCCGGATCGCCTCGACGGTAGCGAGGCCGGCGGTAGGGCGCAGAAGCCTTTGCCGCCATTCCGCCACCAAGACCTGACGGAGCTCCTCTCGGCGCAGCGCGATCTGCCGCAACCCAACCTAACCTAACCTAACCTTTTTTTTTTTTTTTTTCGTGGGGAAATCCTCATGGATACCTCCGGTTGCGGGGGCAACCGGAAGGTTATGCCGGACTCCTACCGGCTAAAACCCCACGGTGCCTCCTCGCACGTGCGCGCGGGGCTGCGGGAATCCAAATTCTTCCGCAGCCCCACGCTAGTGCTGGCCCGGTCTGTCCGGGCCTCGTCTCCTGCACGGGGTAGCGAGGTGTTCAGCTACCCCCCTCCACAGCCTCCAACTCCACCTGCGTATCGGACCCCCCCGAGTCCGATACGCGGAGGCCATGGGGCCAGGAAAAACTAGCACTCAGAAGCACCAGCCTTCCTGACCCCAGCGGCGGATCTGGTCTATGGCTCCGCCGCCAACCAAGATTCGGCTGCGGAGGGTAGGGAGAGCGGCGCCACGCAATACCGGCACTCCTCTCCCCCCGCAGCCCCACCACCACCGCATCAATTGACGGTGCGGCCCCGTCTGAGTCGCGGAGGATAGGGCGAGTGGCGCATCGCCATACCAACACTCCTCTTCCTCCGCGACTCCACCTCGGCTGCAGCGGTAGAGGGTGCGGACTCCGGTCCCAGGGCGGGGATCCGGCCAGGACGCAAGCCGCCTCGTAGGAAATCGTGCGATACCCGCGGGCGACTCTGACGGCCATCGCCCTCTGCGGTTTACGCAGAATGGCGAGAGTGCTGGCCGTCATGTCCATCGCCCACACAGGGGCCCCATACAGGGCCATGGACCGCACGATTCCCACGTACAATCGCATACAGGCGGCGCTCGGGCCCCCCAAGTTGGGAAGCAACGTTGATAGCGCGCCCGCTGCACCCATCAGCTTGGGCGCCAGCCGCCGGAAGTGGGGTCCGAATTCCCATCGGCTGTCGAGCACCAATCCCAGATACTTCATGGTGGACTCGACAGCTATCCGGGCCCCGCTGACCACGATGTGTGAACCCGGCGGCGGCGCGCGTCGTGGGCCATGGAACATCATGGCCTCCGACTTATTTAGGGCCACCTCCAGGCCCAGGCGCCGGATGCGGTTCACCACTTGTGACACCGCAGCCGTGGCAACCAACGCTGCTTCCCTGTGTGAACTCCCCCGGGCAGTGACGAGCGTGTCGTCCGCATAACACGTCAAGTCGGCGCCCGACGGGAGTTCACCTCTCAGCACCCAGTCGTAGCCGATGTTCCACAGGAGCGGTCCCAAGACCGATCCCTGCGGAACACCGCACGACATGACGCGCCGACCAGCGCCGTCACGTCCCCAATAGGTAACGCATCTCTCCTCAAGGTAAGCCCCTATTGTGCGGCGGAGGTAGGGAGGCACGCGGTGGTAATTCAGCGCCTCCCGAATGCAGCTCCAGGGTAGGGTGTTGAAAGCGTTGGAGATGTCTAAGGACACCGCCAGCACCACCCCACCCCGGGATACTGTCTCCTCCGCCAGGGCCCTCACGCGCGTAATAGCGTCTATGGTGGAGCGCCCGCGACGAAAACCAAACTGGTTGTCATCCAGGTCCGGCCCCTCTCTGTACAAGTGGCTGACGAGGCGATCTGCGATGATACGCTCAAAAAGTTTGCCCGCCTCGTCGAGCAGCACTATAGGTCGGTACGCGGACGGTGAGTCCGCGGGGCGCCCCTCCTTCCTGAGCAGGACCAGCTTCCCCTCCTTCCACACACTGGGAAACTGACCCTGCTCGAGACATGCCGTGAAGAGCCCTCTCAGCTGGGGCTCTAGCTCCTTCAGAGCCAGGACGAGAGCTCGACCAGGAACTCCGTCGGGTCCGGGCGCTGTGTTCTTAGCCCGGAGTCGCGACACGGCCACTCTCGTCTCTGCTTGCGTCACCTCGGGGACATCGGTGCTCTCCTCTTCTGGAGAGTCTGTGGCTGAGGGCGAAGCCATCGCCGGGGGAACGTGTCCCACTCGCTCAGGGAAGAGAGCCGATACCACCGACTCTAGCAACTGGGGTTGCATCCTTTGTGTTAGTGGAGGCGCCCAGGGACGCAACTTGCCCCGAATCCAACGGTAGGGGCGCCCCCACGGATCCCGATCTAGGGACCCCAGCAGCTCCTCCCTGGCACGCGACTTTGAGTCGCCGATGGCCAGCCACAGAGTCTCCTTAGACGCGCGGTACACCTCATACAGCGCGTCCTCCTCGGCGGAATCCCGTCGACGCCGCCTCCGGTATCGGGTGTACCGGCGACGAGCCGCAACGCACGCTATGCGCAATTGCGCGATCTCGGCGGTCCACCAGTACACCTGGCGCTTTGCAGACCGTTGGCGGACACGGGGCATTGACGCGTCGCAGATCTGCGTCATCGCCCCGCGAAACCATAGCGCCACCGCTTCGACGTCGACGGGGCCGTCCGTCGTCGACTCCCAGATCCAGGACTGAATTAGGGCAGCTTCCTCGAGTAGTTCCCTGTCGATGCGCTTAAGCGCCCAACGCGGGCCGTCGTTAATCGGGGTTGTTGGATGGCGGCCGCTCGCAGTCTGGGCAGAGACGTCGAACCGGATATATCGATGGTCCGACAGCGTCTCCACCTCTGCGGCGACACGCCAGTCGCGGACTCGGCTGGCGACAGAGGGGCTAGCAAACGAAACGTCCACTATCGACCCACCCCGCTGCCGCACGCACGTGTATTCCGAACCCCGATTCAGGACGACCAGACCAGTCGTCACCGTCCACTCTTCTAGCACCTCGCCCCGAGGGTCAGTGACCGGAGATCCCCACGCCGATGACTTGGCGTTGAGATCCCCGAGCACCAGAACGGGACGAGGGTGATAACGGCCTACGACGGCGCCCAACTCGACAAGGAAACCCTCAAAGTCGGCGAGACTCTTGTTGGGGGAGAAATACGCCCCTACAATAACGATGCCGCCCGAGACCGCAGCAACCCAGCCGCGGCCCCGAGACGGGTCGATCAGAGTCTCGCCAATAATGGCCACCAAACCGTCAGCGCATCCCAACCAGTTGTCACGGGCGGGAAGGAAGTACGGTTCGGCGACCACAGCCACGTGAATCGACCACTCTGCCATGCTCTGGAGTAGGAGATCCTGAGCTCTGGCACAGTGGTTGATGTTGCCCTGGAGAAAATGGAGAGAATGGAATTGTGCCATTATTGACATTCCATCCCCTCGGCAACGGTCCTGGGCCGGGAGTCGGCCGCGGAGCTGCTAGCCTGCGGGGGCAGCGAGGTTAACCCGGCAGGCTTAGTGCTCCTCTTCTTTTCCTTTTTCTTTTTGGCCTTGCTGGCAGGCGCCCCACAGGCCCCTCCGCCTACTCTGTGCTCTGCAGGCCTTCCCGCAGCAGAACAAAGGCTGCAGTTGAACGCCGCGGTGCACAGGGCCGCCTTGTGGCCAGGCTGGCCGCAGCGAAAACAGAGGTCACTACGGTCAACCTCGGCGGTGCACTTCGCCCGGACGTGCCCTTTTTCCAGGCACCGAAAGCACTGCAAAGCCCGGGGCTGTAAGAGCTTGGTCCTTGCCGCCACCCAGCCTACCAGCAATCTGCCGCTATCGGCGATCTTCTTTGCCGACGCTACAGGGCACCGAACCCAGACCGCGCCGAGTCCGGTGGCGTCGGTGCGTATATCGCCAGCCTGCACCTTGTCCGGCGGACACTCTCCGCTTCTGGCAACGGCCGCCACCACCTCCTCTGAGGTCACGGAGTCGTCCAGGCCTGCAATCCGCACCTCTGCGGTTTTCATTGGCCTGGAGACCCGGACGTCCTCTGGGTTGAGGACCTCCCTCATCTTGGCGGCCAGTGCGTCCGCCTTTTCGGCACTGCCGCTCACAGTGCCAGCCACCTCGAATAATCGTGCACCCGTGGCAGCCTGCCTGAGGGTGACGGACTGAAGGCCAAGATCAGATAATTTGATCTTGGCCTTGGCCTCGGCGATGACCGACTGGTACGTCACGCCACGCTCCACAGCTCCAGGCTGCAACGTTATTGTCACAGCGTTGGACCGCGGAACATGTACAGCCGGTCTCTTGCGACCGCCTTTGGCAGTCCTCTGTGCAGGTTTAGGAGCCGTCTTTGCGGTTCCACCTGGGGCACATGCGGCTGCTGCGGCCTTCTTGGCGGCTTTGCGGGCCTTCTTGCGGCCCACGACTTTCGCCCAGGTCTCACCCTTAGACCCGGCAGTCGTGGGCTGGTTGCTCGGAGGAGCTCCCTCCGCGGGCTTTTTGTTACCCTCCGCGGGCTTCCCCTTTTGAGGCGCAAGTGTCGGCGGCTCCTCAGTCCTCCGCGTGTCAGCCGCTAAAGGCGGACGAAGGATTTCAACCGGGAGACGCCGAGAAATTGCCTCCAGCCGAGCGTTAACCATGCTCCCGCACTGGAGCATGCAGAGCCGGACAATGCGCTCGACCTCTTCGTCGGTACGAGGGCTTGCCGGTCGCGGTGCGGGAGTCGGGTCCACTACAGGTGCGGCATCGCTGGACGTGCGTTGCTGCTGCTGCTCGCTTAGCGCAGCAACTTGCCGCTGGAGGTCCTCCAAGTCATTTCTGAGGCGGCTGTTTTCCTCCTGTAACTTTGCGACCTCGTCAGAGGCCGTCCTGTTGAGGAGGATGCCGACCGCCTCCCTGATATCCGCGGCAGCCTCCTTTAAGCCACGGGTGAACGTGCCCTTCAGGCTGCCGGACTTGGTGGCAACCTTCAGGACTAAGTCCACCCCATCCAGAGCCAGCTGGCTTAAGGCCACCGCAGATGGCTCTCCTCCTTCCGCCGCAAGAGCAGCTCGTCGCTCGCGAGCACGTCGGGCCATTTCCGACACTTCGTCGGCCGCGACGGCTTTGCGCTGCTCCCTCTTGGCGGCATTGAGCTCCGCATTTGAGCTCCCCAGCGAGGCACAGCTTTCACCGCCATCGCCAGGGTCCTCCGTAGTGAACCCCATGTCACTATCTGCTTCGCTAGCCGCCGAGGTATTGGAGCACACGAACCGTCCGTGCTTATCCCTCCGCGGCTGCGAAGTACTCGCCCCTCTCGATGCCTGCCGACCCCTCCCCGAAGTCGGCAACTTGGGGGCCGGCAGGCCTTCCTCGTCTGACGATCGGCACACTGGACGTTTCCTAGCGGAAGACGTCCCACGCGATCGATTTCCGCCGCTACCAGTATCTGATCCTGCCTTTTCTACCTCTACTGTTTTTTTTAAATATTTTTCCTTGTCCATTTTTTATCCCACGAGTGTGGAGGAAATAACAGTCCATCCGAGCAGAGCCCCCTTTGCCCGGATAAGCCTATGCGTAACCCGTCAAGGGTGTCGGCCGGTACCCCGACGGGGGCAACGCTAACGACTGAACATTTACCCATCAGCTCTGTGGCACGTACGTGGCACGCCGTGAGGAGCTGCATAGCTCCTCACGGCGTGCCACGCTTGAGCTTCGGGTGATTTTTTAAAGAGGTTATCATCCTCGCGACTCCAGGCGGTTAAGCCAAGAGCCCTCGGCCCCTTAGGCGCCGCGAGACGTGATCCACGACACGCCATAGGGATTCCGATGTTCGAATGGTGGCAGAGTCGATACGGGTTCTTCCCATGCCTGCCCAGAGACCGGGTTAGGGAACACTGAGCCCATTCAGTTTCCTTTTTTACAGGGTGTGGTCCCTGAAAACCCCGCGATTACGGGTTGCCCGGCGTCGGCAAAAGCCGAGTGCACCTGGCACCTCACCGCGCATGTCACATTCTCTGTTCCTCTCAAGGGAGAGGATACAGGAAGCAACTAATAGGCCCTCCGCTATGCAAAAAAGCCCTCACCCAGCCAGTTTTGGTCCGCGACGGTTTCCCGCTACCACCCATATCTGAGTGGCGTTCCCCTATCCGCCACCTGGGGACGCGCCCGATGGGAGCTCTGGCAACTCCACACGGGAACCTAACCTAACCTAACCTAACCTTTTTTTTTATCCTCATGGATACCTCCGGCTGCGGGGGCAACCGGAAGGTTATGCCGGACTCCTACCGGCTAAAACCCCACGGTGCCTCCTCGCACGTGCGCGCGGGGCCGCGGGAATCCAAATTCTTCCGCAGCCCCACACTAGTGCTGGCCCGGTCTGTCCGGGCCTCGTATCCTGCACGGGGTAGCGAGATGTTCAGCTACCCCCCTCCACAGCCTCCAACTCCATCTACGTATTGGACCTCCCCGAGTCCGATACGCGGAGGCCATGGGGCCCGGAAAATCGAGCGCTTAATAGCGCCCGCTTTCCCGACCCCAGCGGCGGATCTGGTCTCAGGCTCCGCCGCCAACCAAGTAAGTTTCGGCCGCGGAGGGTAGGGAGAGCGGCGCCTCGCAATACCGACACTCCTCTCCCCCCGCGGCCCCACCACCACCGCATCAACGGTGCGGCCCCGTTTGAGTCGCGGAGGATAGGGCGAGTGGCGCATCGCCATACCAACACTCCTCTTCCTCCGCGACTCCACCTCGGCTGCAGCGGTAGAGGGTGCGGACTCCCCTCTCACCGCAGCCCACCAACACACATCCGAAGTGGGCTTCCCAAGCCCACTCGGAGTGGCCACCTCGGGCCGGCCCTACATCACGGGCCAGCCAAGGGGTTCCTCTTTGTTCACCGTGGTTGACCAAGCCACGGCTACTAAGCCCCCCCGCCACGACAAGGCGGGAACCCGTTCGGAGGGGAACCTAACCTAACCTAAACTAACCTTTTTTTTTTTTTTTTTTTACGGGGGGAAATCCTCATGGACTACCTCCGCCTGGGGAAAGGCGGAGGGGCGTGCCGGACTCTTACCGGCTAAAACCACCCCGGTGTCTCCTCACACGTGCGCGTGGGGCCGCGGGAATCCAAATTCTTCCGCAGCCCCACACTAGTGCTGGCCCGGTCCGTCCAGGCCTCGTCTCCTGCACGGGGTAGTGAGGTGTTAAACTACCCCGTGTATCCCTCAGGGGCGCGCGCCGACACCCGCGCGCGCCTCCGCCTCGGGTCCATCGAGTAGGGGTGGCGGGGGCTTCCCCAAGTCCCTCGCCCCTGGACTCATTTATGGGGGCCGGAAAAGGGCGTTGTCCGCCCTTCTCCTGCGCCCGGTGCGCCTTCTGCGGCCGGGGAAGGGAGTCGAGATCTCCCTTTCCCGTTCCGCAGTTTCCTTCTGCGACATCACGTCCTCGCAGAAGGACACCACTGCATCCCACGACTCTGCGCTACCGACCATCTTCCGCACTAAGGCCGGCAGCGACAGATCGCCTCCTACTTTATTTGTGAGGACACGGCGCTGCTCCTCCCAAGCTACACACTCGGCGAGCGTGTGTTGCGCCGTGTCTTCCCCGCAATGGAACCTAACCTAACCTAACCTTTTTTTTTTTTTTTTTTTTTTTTTACATGGGGAAATGCCTACGCATACCCGCCTCGCGGGGGCAAGGACGGGTTATGTCGGACTCGCACCGACTAAAACCCCATGGTGTTCCACTCTCGTCGCATATTGGCAGGGCCACGGGAACGCTTTCGCACACTTCCGCGGCCCCACCTGCGCCGGCCACCCCATGGCGGCCCCTCCTCGGGAGAGGACCACTCCTCCCCCATCTCCTTCTCCGGTAAGGCGCACCAGAAGACATGGCGCGCCCTCCTCCTCGGCCTCCAATTTCATACGCGCAACAGACGCCCCCGCGTCCGACGCGCGAAGGCCATGGGGCCAGGAAAAACCAGCACTAAGAAGCACCAGCCTTCCCGACCCCAGCGGCGGATCTGGTCTATGGCTCCGCCGCCAACCAAGATTCGGCTGCGGAGGGTAGGGAGAGCGGCGCCTCGCAATACCGACACTCCTCTCCCCCCGCAGCCCCACCACCACCGCATCATTCAACGGTGCGGCCCCGTCTGAGTCGCGGAGGATAGGGCGAGTGGCGCATCGCCATACCAACACTCCTCTTCCTCCGCGACTCCACCTCGGCTGCAGCGGTAGAGGGTTGCGGACTCCCCTCTCACCACAGCCCCCGACACACATCCGAAGTGGGCTTCCCAAGCCCACTCGGAGTGGCCACCTCGGGCCGGCCCTACACCTCGGGCCAGCCAAGGGGTTCCTCTTCGTTCACCGTGGTTGACCAAGCCACGGCTACTAAGCCCCCCCGCCACGACAAGGCGGGAACCCGTTCGGGGGGGAACCTAACCTAACCTAACCTAACCTTTTTTTTTTTTTTTTTTATGTGGGGAAATCCTCATGGATACCTCCGGCCGCGGGGGCAACCGGAAGGTTATGCCGGACTCCTACCGGCTAAAACCCCACGGTTCCTCCTCGCACGTGCGTGCGGGGCCGCGGGAATCCAAATTCTTCCGCAGCCCCACACTAGTGCTGGCCCGATCTTTCTGGGCCTCGTCTCCTGCACGGGGTAGCGAGGTGTTCAGCTACCCCCCTCCACAGCCTCCAACTCCACCTGCGTATCGGACCCCCCCGAGTCCGATACGCGGAGGCCATGGGGCCAGGAAAAACTAGCACTCAGTAGCACCAGCCTTCCTGACCCCAGCGACGGATCTGGTCTATGGCTCCGCCGCCAACCAAGATTCGGCTGCGGAGGGTAGGGAGAGCGGCGCCTCGCAATACCGACACTCCTCTCCCCCCGCAGCCCCACCACCACCGCATCATTTAACGGTGCGGCCCCGTCAGATTCGCGGAGGATAGGGCGAGTGGCGCATCGCCATACCAACACTCCTCTTCCTCCGCGACTCCACCTCGGCTACAGCGGTAGAGGGTGCGGACTCCCCTCTCACCGCAGCCCACCGACACACATCCGAAGTGGGCTCCCCAAGCCCACTCGGAGTGGCCACCTCGGGCCGGCCCTACACCTCGGGCCGGCCCTACACCTCGGGCCAGCCAAGGGGTTCCTCTTTGTTCACCGTGGTTGACCAAGCCACGGCTACTAAGCCCCCCCGCCACGACAAGGCGGGAACCCGTTCGGGGGGGAATCTAACCTAACCTAACCTAACCGAGTCCGGTGTCAACTGCCGTCCCGAACGTCACGTTTGTGAGTTGCTCCGCGCTTAAAAATTCGCAAAAATAGGTTTTTCGCATCCGATTTTGGTGTTCTATATATCAAAAGGTGCGCGTTGACGAGCGGTTTAATATAGTGTAAACCGCATGAAAATCGGAGTTTTGGTTAAAAAGTTATTGTGAAAATAGTGATTTTTAAAAAAGTGAGATACTTCAAAGTGAAACGCTGCGTGATTAAGCGCTATTACATATACTTTTTAAAGTGCGGCCTTCAAGCTATTCGCGGCCCCCACCTACGTGTAAAATCTGAGATTTTTCGGAGCTATAGTCTCCGAGAAAAAGCCAAAAAAACAAGTGCCACGTGGGCACGTGTTTTGAGAAGCAGAGCCGTGCGGCTATTTTTGAAGCCGCACCCTTGTAGTACGTGCGAAGAGGAGCCGGGAGCAAATTCCAGAACTATTTTAAGTTAAGTGGTTTAAAAGATATCGACTTTTTAAAATTTAGCCAAAATTGATATTTAAATAACTTTAAAAATAAAGTGAAGGCCTCTTATTTTTATTATAAAACAGTGTTAAGAAGAACATAAGGAATATATGTTAAAAAATTTAGATTTTTCTAGTGAGTAGTTTTTTAGTTATAATTTTTTTAATATTTTTAATTAACATGTGCTACCCCTAAAATAAGTATTAGCAAATTAATAAATAGGTATTTAATATAAGGCTCTTGATAATAATATATGTGAATTTTTGTAGAATTTTAAAATCAAAATTTAGCTCAAAAAACCAAATTTTTCAAAAAATTTATATTAAATTGTAAAAAATTTACTTATAGGGGTCTTAAAAAGCCAAAAGATTTATATAGACGTAAGCTCGACACCGAAACCTTTTGAACGAGCCCAAACACGGGTCAAATCAGTTAAGAGACGGCCAAGATAGAAATAAGTTGTCTGGACCGGCGGCCATTTTGAAAATTTTTAAAACTTCATAGCTCTGTTTGTAGAAGTCGTAGTGAATTGCGGTTTTGGACTGTACTATTGTTAGATCGATTTCTACCCACCTACCAAGACTAGGGCTTTTTTGAGCCCTAGTTTTTCAGGGTCCTGAAATCGGTCTTATCTGAAAGACCGGGAGAGGGGCAGTAGTATAGTCCAAACGCTGGTCTCCTGCGATTTCTGGAAGCAGAGTTATTGGCATTCAAACATCTAGTTTGACATTTCGGCAGCCATCTTGGATATCTAAAATAGACCATAGCTGCTGAACTAGGTATCGCACAGGACTGGGGTTTGGACCCCAGACGTCGGCAAATAGTGCCGGAACAGATAATCTAGCTTTCAGGAAATTTCAGCGTCAAAAAATTAAAGTCCTGAAAGCTAGACTTTATTATAGCCCTGGTCGAGCCCATCAAAACGAGCCCAAGAACGGAGCTGTAGGCCCATCCTTTCAGGAGTTACAGCGCATTAACCGTAAAATTGGCGGCCATCTTGTTTGGAAACCATAATTTGGAAGCGCTGTAACTTGGTAACCTTTCGGGCTAGGTATACCGAGTTTGGGTTCCCTGAATAGGGCTCGAGGAGCGCTTTTAGCTGGTTATAAGATATAGACTCTACGTAGAGTCAAAAACTTTTTTGCCTGTAACTCTATTTGTATAGTGTATTTCTTAAATTTTTTAAATATTAATAGACATATTTAGTAGAACCTTGATTATATAGCTGACAACTAGACGTAGACTGACTCTATATAGAGCACTACAAAGTTTTTTCTTTTTTCTCTGTAAAATATATTAGATTTATAAGTTTAGAAATTAGGAGTGACCAATTATGGTTTAAATATGTATATAATAGAATAGGACTAGAATCAAAATAGAGACGACTCTAGGTATAGCTGAGTAAAATAGGTTGTAATATATAAACAAAAACCTTGACAAAATTTTTTATTGATTACAATTGTG
This sequence comes from Parnassius mnemosyne, assembly GCA_963668995.1. Taxonomy (NCBI): domain Eukaryota; kingdom Metazoa; phylum Arthropoda; class Insecta; order Lepidoptera; family Papilionidae; genus Parnassius; species Parnassius mnemosyne. The sequence goes on from CAVLGL010000013.1 coordinate 64,489, forward strand.
TTATTTTAAATTGTGTTATTAAATTAATGATAGAGTTTTAGAATCTATAGACAGACTCCAGGTAGAGTCAAATGTATTACTTTTAAAAAGATTCTAAAAACATACTGTGTATAAATAAGTGTACCTAGAATAATACGAAGTAGATTTAAACTCTACATAAAACACAAACTCTCAAAAAAGATACCTGTGACGTGGCATTTGTGGTTTCTCATCAAATCACAAAACTTTAACGCAGCCTATCGAAATTTATATTATTATTTATATTATTTTAAATAAATATTTTATATTATTCTTTTAAAACTTTTACAAACCTTTATAAGTATTAAATTTGACCAAAACTTGTTTGTTAGTTGTTGAGACCAAGGACGCGTTCCCCCGACAGTATGTTTGGTTTTCGTACTCCAACCAAATGCACTGAGAACAGTGCCAATAATGCGAGTCCTCACGACTCTCCAAGCGGGACAGAGAAGGCTGGGCCTTCTCCTAAAAAAGACCAAAATACACAGATCCCCAACGTGAGGAAAAGTATTGGAGAATGGGAGACGGTAAAAATAGATAAAGAAACAGCAATTCAGACATCACCAAAAAAGATAGCCCCGGTGGCCCGCCAAAAACTGAGAAATGTTCAGTCCCAGGAAGCGAGAGGGACAAGTCGTAAAGTTGTTGCTGAAATCACAGAAAGTTCTCCAAAAATGGAAACTCTAAAATATGCTGACCGCCTGACAGAGGCTCGAGCCTGTCTGACTAAGGCCAAATTACACCTTAGCAACTCTCGCAACCTGAGGACTGATATAAAAACAGAAGTCACTCAGGCCATAGAGAGACTATATCAATTAGTAAAAGAGGCAGAAATAGGTAAGAGTAAAGCGAAAGGAGAAAAAGTAAGTAATCAGGAAAACAAAGAAGAGAAACTTGAAGATGAAACTAGAAAAAGAAAAGAAGAAGATCAAAACTTAATGAGGAAATTGGAAGAGCATGGAAAACTCCTAGTAGAAAGTAAAAGAGAAATGGAAAAATTAAGAGAAGAAATGCAAAAGCAAGAAATTAAGGAAGATCGAGGAACATACGCAAGTGTATTGGCTGGGCCAACAAGGGACCAACCTTCAGAAAATATGGCCATGCACTCTGTGACAATAACATCTAACGACGAAAAAGAGACAGGAGACCAAGTATTGGATAGGATAAGAAAGGCAATTAATGCCAAAGAAGAGGGACTAAAAATAGACAAGATTAGGAAGGCTAGAGACAGAAAGGTTATAGTGGGATGTCAAACGGAAAAGGAAATAAGTAGAGTCAAAGAAAGATTAAAAAAGTTAGGAAAAGACCTCAATGTGGATGACATAAAAAACAAGGATCCACTCATAATCCTAAAGGATGTATTGCAGTACAACACTGATGAGGAAATCCAAAAAGCCATTAGGATACAAAATAAACAGCTATTTAAAGATCTACCAGATAAAGAAGACAGAATGGAGGTCAAATACAAGAAGAGGACTCGAAACCCACATACTTCCCACATCGTAATGAGAGTCTCGCCTCAAATATGGAACCGTCTTACGGAAGCTGGTATAATCCATGTTGACTTACAGAGAGTTAGAGTGATGGACCAGTCTCCCTTGGTACAATGTTCGCGTTGTCTGGGATACGGACACAGTAAGCGCATATGTACCGAGACCACTGACGTATGTAGTCATTGTGGAGGTCCACACCTTAAAATCGAATGCGCTGAATGGCTATCCGGAGCAATACCGGAATGTAAGAACTGCAGCAAGGCAAAACATGATAATAAAAATCATAACGCATTTAGCACAGACTGCCCAGTAAGGAAAAAATGGGAAACATTAGCGAGATCAACCGTGGCATATTGCTAAGGGTGCTCTTGCGACAAACACGGAACCATGCATCGGTAACCACCGATATCACGCGATTCAGGCGAATCTCCAAAGATCTGAGCTAGCCACGGCCGAGTTAATCATAGAGGCGACAAGGAGGAAGGTGTGTTTCGCTATGGTACAGGAGCCCTACATTGGACGAATAGGACAAATGAAAAACTACACCGGGACGAGAATAGCACAAAGCGACAGAAGCCAAACCACTGAAAATGTGATTAAGGCTGCTATTGTGCTATTCGACGACACCATCGACATGGCCCCATGCCCAGGCCTAACGACGGAGAACATCGCCGTCGCAAAGTTGAAGACTGGGGCATGGGAGTTGGGAGTGGTGTCCGTTTACATGGAGGGCGACAAACCTATCGAACCATATCTTGAAATGATTGGAACGGCCGTGGTGGGCCTGGGGACAAGGAACGTGATACTCGGTGGGGACGTGAATGCATGGAATACCTGGTGGGGAAGCCGAAAGACAGATAACAGAGGCATAGAGGTAGCTGCAAAGCTGGATGAATTAGAACTCCACATTCTAAACAGGGGAACTGAGCCAACGTTTGATATAACAAGAGGTGGTAAGAGATATTCCAGTTGTGTAGACGTAACTACCTGCTCGACTAGCCTACTCGGAAGGATAGATAGTTGGAGACTATCCGAAGAAATAACCAGTTCGGACCACAGGGCAATCCTGTTTGAAATAAATTTAGATAAATCAATAGGTACTAACATAAAAAGAATGACAAGAACTTACAACACGAAAAAGGCAAATTGGGGAGAGTTTCGTGAGAAACTCCTCCAGATTTGGAAGGATACACGATTAAACGAAGCAGCAATAGAAAAAGTAGAAACCACACAAGAACTAGAAATAACTATAGATAAATATACAAACTCAATAATAAAAGCTTGCGAAAATAGCATACCCAAAGTAAAAATTAGAAAACGAATGGGATTGCCCTGGTGGACCGACGAACTCACACGGCGAAAAAAGGAAGTCTCCAGGCTGAGACGTAGAATTTCTTACGCAGCGCCAATCCGTCGCGAGTGGGTGGTCGAGCAGTATATAAGAGCAAAAGAAGAGTACCAACAGGAAATCAAATTGGCTCAGACCACTAGTTGGAAGGAGTTCTGTAATAAACAAGAGCGCGAGACTATGTGGGAAGGAATATATAGGGTGATAAGCCGTACAAAAGTGCAACAGGAGGACACTCCCCTTATTCTAGACGGAAGGACGTTTGAAGGCATAGAATCAGCCAAGATTCTAGCAGATACGTTTTATCCAGAGGACCGAACTGAAGACGATGACACGGAACACAGGCACATAAGAGAAGTAGCAAAAACTGTGAATGAAGGGGCACATGATAACTCATGTGACCCACCATTTACTGCTGACGAGTTGCAGTGTGCCGTGTCTAGTTTTAATCCAAAAAAGGCACCTGGAAACGATGGCCTTACGTCGGACATCTGTGAAGTGGCTATCGCCCTGGATTCGGCATTGTTTTTGGCAATTGTGAACAAATGTTTTGGCTTTGCTTACTTTCCCATTAAATGGAAGAGAGCGACAGTGGTAGTATTGCGAAAACCGGGAAAAGAAACCTACACACACCCCAAATCATACAGGCCGATTGGGCTTTTGCCTGTTTTAGGAAAGGTCTACGAAAAAATGATAGTTCGGAGAATTAAGTGGCACATCGTACCAAATATAAGCCGTAAACAATACGGGTTTATGCCACAGCGCAGCACCGAGGACTCCCTCTATGATATGATGCAGCTGATAAGAACAAAGATAGAAGATAAAAAGTTAATCCTGCTCATATCATTAGACATAGAGGGAGCCTTCGATAATGCCTGGTGGCCGGCAATACGATGTGGACTTGCAGAGACCGGGTGCCCAGTAAATCTGAGGCGTCTAATTGATAATTATTTTAAGGACAGAACAGTGGGCGTCAGATATGCTGGGGCAGAATGGGAAAAAAGGACAACTAAGGGGTGTGTGCAGGGTTCAATAGGGGGTCCAATCTTCTGGAATGTACTACTGGACCCACTTCTTAAGGAGTTGAGCGCAAAGGGATCCCATTGCCAGGCTTTCGCGGATGATGTGGTCCTGATATTCTCCGGGGATACGGCAAAACAGGTACAGGAACAGGCGAATGTGACTCTCGCGTATGTGCGGAAGTGGGGTGTCAGAAATAAGTTAAATTTTGCGCCACATAAAACAAAAGCGATGGTTATTACAAAAAAGTTAAAGTATGACACACCACTTCTGGAGATGGGCGGGAGAACCATATGTCTCTCCAAAGAAATAAAAATACTTGGCCTTACGGTTGACGATGGGCTTGCCTTCAACACGCATTTAAATAATGTGTGCTGCAAGGTACAGAACCTTTATCGTCAACTGTCGAGAGCCGCCAAGATCCACTGGGGCCTGAACCCGGAGATTGTTAGGACCATATACACTGCCGTGGTGGAGCCAATTGTAATGTATGCGGCTAGCGCATGGGTACCAGCAACTAACAAACAAAAAGTGAAAAAGAGACTTGACTTGGTGCAACGCGGCTTTGTGCAAAAAATAATAAGATCATATAGGACCGTATCACTGCACTCGGCCCTACTACTCGCCGGGCTACTTCCATTGGATATAAGAATCCGGGAAGCAGCCTCTCTTTATGTAATAAAGAAAGGCCTTTCCCGGCGAATAGTGGGAGATCGAGAAGCAGAGTGTAAAATTAACTTTTCGGAGACCCCACATCCCGCGGATCAGGTCGGACTGAAGTTTGAATGTCTGGAAGACGGTGCAGAAATAGACCGGAACGACAACATTGGCCTAAAAATATACACCGACGGTAGTAAAATTGAGGGAAAAGTCGGCGCGGCATTATCCATCTGGAAAAATGCCACGGAGACAAATACCCGTAAACTGAAACTGGAAAATTTCTGCACCGTCTACCAGGCAGAGTTGCTGGCCATTCTCGAAGCAACCAGATATGCATCTAAAACTGTCATACCAAATTGCAATATATATAGTGATTCGAGATCAGCTCTCTCAACAATTGTACAAGACCTTTCCCTCCATCCCCTAGCGGTGGAAGCAAGAGGCAACATAACTAAAATAAATAGACAGGGTAAAACCCTTAAACTTTTTTGGGTAAAAGCTCACGCAGGATTGGAGGGAAATGAGAGAGCAGACAAACTAGCGAAAGAAGCTGCTACAAAAATTAAAAGGAAAGCAGATTATGAAAAGTGTCCGATTTCATACGTCAAGCGACAAATCCGATTGGAATCGCTTGACGAATGGAACCGGCGCTATGTGGAAGGGGAAACGGCGTCAACAACAAAAGTCTTTTTCCCGGACGCAATTAAAGCCTACCACATAATAAAGAAAATCGACATGGATCCGATGACGGTTCAAATTATGACAGGACATGGGGGATTCTCCGAATACTTGTATAGATTTAAGTGTAAGGAGAGTCCCGCATGTGCCTGTGATCCAACTAAAAATGAAGACATAATACATGTTATCACAGAATGTCCAATTTATAGCCGAGAAAAATACAACACAGAAATGGCATTAAATATAAAAATAAGTAAAGAAAATGTACATGAAATTATAGGAAATAAGCACATTAGAAATAAGTTCTTAGAATATTGTAAGGATATAGCAAATAAAATAGTAAATAAAAATAAATAGTATGTAAAAGGGAACTGTAACACAATATATATAAGTATACAGTGTAAACAGTCCCACATAATAAATAGATATAAGAACAAACCTTTGAAAAAATGTAAAAGTTAAATGTAATGTGTAAAGAAAAAATATATTAAATAAATAAAAGAATAAAATGACAAGGTGAAAAAAGAAACACCAAACGATGAAAAAAGTCCCTGAGTACCACATGTCAGGGGAACTAGAATAAAAAAAAAAAAAAAAAACCTAACCTAACCTAACCTAACCTAACCTAACCTCTTCTTTTTTTTTTTTTACATGGGGAAATGCCTACGCATACCCGCCTCGCGGGGGCAAGGACGGGTTATGTCGGACTCGCACCGACTAAAACCCCATGGTGTTCCACCCTCGTCGCATATTGGCAGGGCCACGGGAACGCTTTCGCACACTTCTGCGGCCCCACCTGCGTTGGCCGCCCCATGGCGGCCCCTCCCCGGGAGAGGACCACCCCTCCCCCACCTCCCTCTCAGGCAAGGCGCACCAGAACACATGGCGCGCCCTCCTCCTCGGCCTCTAACTCCACATGCGCAACGGACGCCCCCGTGTCCGATGCGCGAAGGCCATGGGGCCAGGAAAAAGTAGCACTCAGAAGCACCAGCCTTCCTGACCCCAGCGGCGGATCTGGTCTATGGCTCCGCCGCCAACCAAGATTCGGCTGCGGAGGGTAGGGAGAGCGGCGCCTCGCAATACCGGCACTCCTCTCCCCCCGCAGCCCCACCACCACCGCATCAATTAACGGTGCGGCCCCGTCTGAGTCGCGGAGGATAGGGCGAGTGGCGCATCGCCATACCAACACTCCTCTTCCTCCGCGACTCCACCTCGGCTGCAGCGGTAGAGCAGTACTTGCCGAAGCAGCCATGCCCCGACAGCACCTGCGTCACCCTAAACGACAGGGAGCCGTGCCTTCTCCCGAGCCAGTCGTCGAGCACTGGCCGGATCGCCTCGACGGTAGCGAGGCCGGCGGTAGGGCGCAGAAGCCTTTGCCGCCATTCCGCCACCAAGACCTGACGGAGCTCCTCTCGACGCAGCGCGATCTGCCGCTGCACCGGCCTCGAGCCCCGTGCCCGCTCTTCCTCGCGCCATCGATATAATGACGCGAGTACTTTCGCCTCTAGGTCCCAGGGCGGGGATCCGGCCAGGACGCAAGCCGCCTCGTAGGAAATCGTGCGATACCCGCGGGCGACTCTGACGGCCATCGCCCTCTGCGGTTTACGCAGAATGGCGAGAGTGCTGGCCGTCATGTCCATCGCCCACACAGGGGCCCCATACAGGGCCATGGAACGCACGATTCCCACGTACAACCGCCTACAGGCGGCGCTCGGGCCCCCCAAGTTGGGAAGCAACGTTGATAGCGCGCCCGCTGCACCCATCAGCTTGGGCGCCAGCCGCCGGAAGTGAGGTCCGAATTCCCATCGGCTGTCGAGCACCAATCCCAGATACTTCATGGTGGACTCGACAGCTATCCGGGCCCCGCTGACCACGATGTGTGAACCCGGCGGCAGCGCGCGTCGAGGGCCATGGAACACCATGGCCTCCGACTTACTTAGGGCCACCTCCAGGCCCAGGCGCCGGATGCGGTTCACCACTTGTGACACCGCAGCCGTGGCAACCAACGCTGCTTCCCTGTGCGAACTCCCCCGGGCAGTGACGAGCGTGTCATCCGCATAACACGTCAAGTCGGCGCCCGACGGGAGTTCACCTCTCAGCACCCAGTCGTAGCCGATGTTCCACAGGAGCGGTCCCAAGACCGATCCCTGCGGAACACCGCACGACATGACGCGCCGACCAGCGCCGTCACGTCCCCAATAGGTAACGCATCTCTCCTCAAGGTAAGCCCCTATTATGCGGCGGAGGTAGGGAGGCACGCGATGGTAATTCAGTGCCTCCCGAATACAACTCCAGGGTAGGGTGTTGAAGGCGTTGGAGATGTCTAAAGACACCGCCAGCACCACCCCACCCCGGGATACTGTCTCCTCCGCCAGGGCCCTCACGCGCGTAATAGCGTCTATGGTGGAGCGCCCGCGACGAAACCAAACTGGTTCTCGTCCAGGTCCGGCCCCTCTCTGCACAAGTGGCTGACGAGGCGATCTGCGACGATCCGCTCAAGAAGTTTGCCCGCCTCGTCGAGCAGCACTATGGGCCGGTACGCGGACGGTGAGTCCGCGGGGCGCCCCTCCTTCCTGAGCAGGACCAGCCTCCCCTCCTTCCACACACTGGGAAACTGACCCTGCTCGAGACATGCCGTGAAGAGCCCTCTCAGCTGGGGCTCTAGCTCCTTCAGAGCCAGGACGAGAGCTCGACCAGGAACTCCGTCGGGTCCGGGCGCTGTGTTCTTAGCCCGGAGTCGCGACACGGCCGCTCTCGTCTCTGTTTGCGTCACCTCGGGGACGTCGGTGCTCTCCTCTTCTGGAGAGTCTGTGGCTGAGGGCGAAGCCATCGCCGGGGGAACGTGTCCCACTCGCTCAGGGAAGAGAGCCGATACCACCGCCTCTAGCAACTGGGGTTGCATCGTTTGTGTTAGTGGAGGCGCCCAGGGACGCAACTTGCCCCGTACACAACGGTAGGGGCGCCCCCACGGATCCCGATCTAGGGATCCCAGCAGCTCTTCCCTGGCACGCGACTTTGAGTCGCCGATGGCCAGCCACAGAGTCTCCTTAGACGCGCGGTACACCTCATACAGCGCGTCCTCCTCGGCGGGATCCCGTCGACGCCGCCTCCGGTATCGGGTGTACCGGCGACGAGCCGCAACGCACGCTATGCGCAATTGCGCGATCTCGGCGGTCCACCAGTACACCTGGCGCCTTGCGGACCGTTGGTGGACACGGGGCATGGACGCGTCGCAGATCTGCGTCATCGCCCCGCGAAACCATAGCGCCACCGCTTCGACGTCGACGGGGCCGTCCGTCGTCGACTCCCGAATCCAGGACTGGACTAGGGCAGCTTCCTCGAGTAGTTCCCTGTCGATGAACCTAACCTAACCTAACCTAACCAGAACGCTTCAAAGGGGTGCGTACAGGGTTCCATAGGAGGACCGGTACTGTGGAATTTGCTTCTTGATCCTCTGCTCAAGGAGTTGGAAGCAAGAGGCGACCGGTGTCAGGCTTTCGCCGACGATATCGTCCTTCTGTTTGCGGGGGACACGGCACTTGAAATCCAGAGGCGTGCAAATGCCGCTCTCGAGCATGTTCGGAGGTGGGGAATTCGTAATAAACTGAACTTTGCGCCACACAAGACCAAGGCTATGGTAATTACTAATAAGTTAAAATACGATTCACCACGTCTGAGCATGGGCGGGATAGACATTGGCATGTCGGAGGAGATCAAAGTGCTCGGTCTCACCGTCGACAGGAAGCTCACATTTAAAAGCCACGTAAAAAATGTGTGCAGGAAGGCCACAGCTCTTTACACACAACTGTCAAGACCTGCCAAAATCAGTTGGGGCCTTCAACACGAAATCATAAGGACGATATACGTGGCGGTTGCTGAACCAGTTGTCTTGTATGCAGCGAGTGCGTGGGCGCCAGCCGTCAGCAAACTGGGAGTCCGAAGGCTTCTCAACACCGTGCAAAGAGGATTCGCTCAGAAAATTATAAAAGCATATCGTACCGTGTCTCTACACTCGGCGTTAGCGTTGGCGGGTCTGCTTCCTCTGGATCTAAGAATCCAGGAATCAGCATCCCTCTTTAGAGCAAAGAGAGGAAAGCTCCCGCCGGTTCTGGAAGACCGGGAGGTGGAGACAAGGGCGAAATTTACCGAACTGCCCCACCCAGCATCTTATATGGACTTGGAATTCGTATGCCTGGTAGACGAAAACGATATGAGACTCAATAACACCCAGAGTCTCCGAATATTTACCGACGGGAGCAAAATAGAGGGAAAGGTCGGAGCAGCACTTTCCATTTGGAATAGTGCAGCCGAGATCCGAACTCTAAAGCTTAAACTGTCGGACTATTGTACCGTCTACCAGGCTGAATTGCTGGCCATATACAGGGCAACTGAGCGAATTCTCAATAGCGTTGAAGTAAGCTTTGGGGTTTACAGTGACTCTAGATCAGCACTTGAGACCATTGTGAACCCAGACTCCCAGCATCCATTAGCAGTAAAGGCCCGCAGAAACATACATACCATTATTGAGCAACAAAAAAGTATCCAACTTTTTTGGGTAAAAGCCCATGCGGGTCTGGCAGGGAATGAACGTGCTGACGAATTGGCTAAACTCGCTGCTCTTAGGATAAAAGGAAAACCGGATTACGACCTATGCCCAGTCTCCTACGTAAAAAGTATAATTCGTAAAGACTCAATTGAGAAATGGGACCACAGGTACGCAGAGGGTGAAACGGGTAAAATCACAAAAAAGTTCCTCCCAAGTGTTAAGGATGCCTACAAAGTGGTGAAGACGACAGCACTGTCTCCGATAATGATCCAAGCGATGACCGGACATGGTGGGTTCTCCGAGTATCTGTACCGATTCCGATGCAAGGAGAACCCTTCATGCGTCTGTGAGCGAGGAGTTGAGGAAACAGTGCTGCATGTACTTCTTAGGTGTCCAAGGTTCGGCAAACAAAGGCACGATTTGGAGATGTCGACCGGAGTAAGACTCGAAGAAGAAAATTTGTATATAATGTTGGGCTCTAATATAATTCGCGACAAGTTCATTAAATATTGCGAAGAAGTAATAAATATTGTGTTGAAAAATAACCAAAGTTAAACGGAAAATAAAGCTTTACACAAATTATGGTATTTTAGAATAGTTTTTAGGTTTATGAAATAATTATAAAAATGGCGATAATAATGTTTACAAAGTTTTATAATTAACTTTGTTTAATTCAATCCAATTTATTATTCTAAATATTAATTTTAATTATGTTATTTATTAATAATACTACGGCAATTTATTTATTTATTTATTTAAAGGCATTTTAAATGGTATTTATAAAAAATCGTGACAGTATCAATATAGTATAAATTAGGGCGACTATTGCACATGCAAGACTGCCATACGGGACTTCCTTGTGAATATACAAAGTATACTCAGAGAGAACGAACCGGTGTAAACAAAAATTTTAGGCGTATATGATTATTTATTTATTTAAAATATGTACAGAATCAATAAAGTACTTAAAAATTGTTGATATAAAATGACTCTGAAATAAATGTCAGAGGGCTGCGTATAAAAAAAGTAAAAAAAAAAAAAAAAAAACCTAACCTAACCTAACCTAACCTTTTTTTTTTTTTTTTTTACATGGGGAAATGCCTACGCATACCCGCCTCGCGGGGGCAAGGACGGGTTATGTCGGACTCGCACCGACTAAAACCCCATGGTGTTCCACACTCGTCGCATATTGGCAGGGCCACGGGAACGCTTTCGCACACTTCCGCGGCCCCACCTGCGCTGGCCGCCCCATGGCGGCCCCTCCCCGGGAGAGGAACACTCCTCCCCCATCTCCCTCTCAGGCAAGGCGCACCAGAACACACGGCGCGCCCTCCTCCTCGGCCTCCAATTTCCAATGCGCAACGGACGCCCCCGTGTCCGATGCGCGAAGGCCATGGGGCCAGGAAAAACTAGCACTCAGAAGCACCGGCCTTCCTGACCCCAGCGGCGGATCCGGTCTATGGCTCCGCCGCCAACCGAGATTCGGCTGCGGAGGGTAGGGAGAGCGGCGCCTCGCAATACCGACACTCCTCTCCCCCCGCAGCCCCACCACCACCGCATCATTAACGGTGCGGCCCCGTCAGAGTCGCGGAGGATAGGGCGAGTGGCGCATCGCCATACCAACACTCCTCTTCCTCCGCGACTCCACCTCGGCTGCAGCGGTAGAGGGTGCGGACTCCCCTCTCACCGCAGCCCCCCGACACACATCCGAAGTAGGCTTCCCAAGCCCACTCGGAGTGGCCACCTCGGGCCGGCCCTACACCACGGGCCAGCCAAGGGGTTCCTCTTTGTTCACCGTGGGTGACCAAGCCACGGCTACTAAGCCCCCCCGCCACGACAAGGCGGGAACCCGTTCGGGGGGGAACCTAACCTAACCTTTTTTTTTTTTTTTTTAACATGGGGAAATGCCTACGCATACCCGCCTCGCGGGGGCAAGTACGGGTTATGTCGGACTCGCACCGACTAAAACCCCATGGTGTTCCACCCTCGTCGCATATTGGCAGGGCCACGGGAACGCTTTCGCACACATCCGCGGCCCCACCTGCGCTGGCCGCCCCATGGCGGCCCCTCCCCGGGAGAGGACCACTCCTCCCCCATCTCCCTCTCAGGCAAGGCGCACCAGAACACACGGCGCGCCCTCCTCCTCGGCCTCCAACTTAACATGCGCAACGGACGCCCCCGTGTCCGATGCGCGAAGGCCATGGGGCCAGGAAAAACTAGCACTCAGAAGCACCGGCCTTCCTGGCCCCAGCGGCGGATCTGGTCTATGGCTCCGCCGCCAACCAAGATTCGGCTGCGGAGGGTAGGGAGAGCAGCGCCTCGCAATACCGACACTCCTCTCCCCCCGCAGCCCCACCACCACCGCATCATTTAACGGTGCGGCCCCGTCTGAGTCGCGGAGGATAGGGCGAGTGGCGCATCGCCATACCAACACTCCTCTTCCTCCGCGACTCCACCCCGGCTGCAGCGGTAGAGGGTGCGGACTCCCCTCTCACCGCAGCCCACCGACACACATCCGAAGTGGGCTTCCCAAGCCCACTAGGAGTGGCCACCTCGGGCCGGCCCTACACCTCGGGCCAGCCAAGGGGTTCCTCTTTGTTCACCGTGGGTGACCAAGCCACGGCTACTAAGCCCCCCCGCCACGACAAGGCGGGAACCCGTTCGGGGGGGAACCTAACCTAACCTAACCTAACCTTTTTTTTTTTTTTTTTTTTTACATGGGGAAATGCCTACGCATACCCGCCTCGCGGGGGCAAGGACGGGTTATGTCGGACTCGCACCGACTAAAACCCCATGGTGTTCCACCCTCGTCGCATATTGGCAGGGCCACGGGAACGCTTTCGCACACTTCCGCGGCCCCACTTGCGCTGGCCGCCCCATGGCGGCCCCTCCCCGGGAGAGGACCACTCCTCCCCCATTTCCCTCTCAGGTAAGGCGCACCAGAACACATGGCGCGCCCTCCTCCTCGGCCTCCAATTTCATATGCGCCACGGACGCCCCCGCGTCCGATGCGCGAAGGCCATGGGGCCAGGAAAAACTAGTACTCAGAAGCACCAGCCTTCCTGACCCCAGCGGCGGATCTGGTCTATGGCTCCGCCGCCAACCAAGATTGGGCTGCGGAGGGTAGGGAGAGCGGCGCCTCGCAATACCGACACTCCTCTCCCCCCGCAGCCCCACCACCACCGCATCATTAACGGTGCGGCCCCGTCAGAGTCGCGGAGGATAGGGCGAGTGGCGCATCGCCATACCAACACTCCTCTTCCTCCGCGACTCTACCTCGGCTGCAGCGGTAGAGGGTGCGGACTCCCCTCTCACCGCAGCCCCCCGACACACATCCGAAGTGGGCTTCCCAAGCCCACTCGGAGTGGCCACCTCGGGCCGGCCCTACACCACGGGCCAGCCAAGGGGTTCCTCTTTGTTCACCGTGGTTGACCAAGCCACGGCTACTAAGCCCCCCCGCCACGACAAGGCGGGAACCCGTTCGGGGGGGAACCTAACCTAACCTAACCTAACCTAACCTAACCTAACCTAACCTTTTTTTTTTTTTTTTTTTTTACGGGGGGAAATCCTCATGGACTACCTCCGCCTGGGGAAAGGCGGAGGGGCGTGCCGGACTCTTACCGGCTAAAACCACCCCGGTGTCTACTCACACGTGCGCGTGGGGCCGCGGGAATCCAAATTCTTCCGCAGCCCCACACTAGTGCTGGCCCGGTCCGTCCAGGCCTCGTCTCCTGCACGGGGTAGTGAGGTGTTAAACTACCCCGTGTATCGCCTCAGGGGCGCGCACCGACACCCGCGCGCGCCTCCGCCTCGGGTCCATCGAGTAGGGGTGGCGGGGGCTTCCCCAAGTCCCTCGCCCCTGGACCCATTTATGGGGGCCGGAAAAGGGCGTTGTCCGCCCTTCTCCTGCGCCCGGTGCGCCTTCTGCGGCCAGGAAAGGGAGTCGAGATCTCCCTTTCCCGTTCCGCAGTTTCCTTCTGCGACATCACGTCCTCGCAGAAGGACACCACTGCATCCCACGACTCTGCGCTACCGACCATCTTCTGCACTAAGGCCGGCAGCGACAGATCGCCCCCTACTTTATTTGTGAGGACACGGCGCTGCTCCTCCCAAGCTACACACTCGGCGAGCGTGTGTTGCGCCGTGTCCTCCCCGCAATGGACGCAGTGGTGGCACCGAGCGTCCGGCTCCCTGTCTATGCGGCGCAGGTACTTGCCGAAGCAGCCATGCCCCGACAGCACCTGCGTCACCCTAAACGACAGGGAGCCGTGCCTTCTCCCGAGCCAGTCGTCGAGTACTGGCCGGATCGCCTCGACGGTAGCGAGGCCTGCGGTAGGGCGCAGAAGCCTTTGCCGCCATTCCGCCACCAAGACCTGACGGAGCTCCTCTCGGCGCAGCGCGATCTGCCGCTGCACCGGCCTCGAGCCCCGTGCCCGCTCTTCCTCGCGCCATCGATATAATGACGCGAGTACTTTCGCCTCTAGGTCCCAGGGCGGGGATCCGGCCAGGACGCAAGCCGCCTCGTAGGAAATCGTGCGATACCCGCGGGCGACTCTGACGGCCATCGCCCTCTGCGGTTTACGCAGAATGGCGAGAGTGCTGGCCGTCATGTCCATCGCCCACACAGGGGCCCCATACAGGGCCATGGACCGCACGATTCCCACGTACAACCGCCTACAGGCGGCGCTCGGGCCCCCCAAGTTGGGAAGCAACGTTGATAGCGCGCCCGCTGCACCCATCAGCTTGGGCGCCAGCCGCCGGAAGTGGGGTCCGAATTCCCATCGGCTGTCGAGCACCAATCCCAGATACTTCATGGTGGACTCGACAGCTATCCGGGCCCCGCTGACCACGATGTGTGAACCCGGCGGCGGCGCGCGTCGAGGGCCATGGAACACCATGGCCTCCGACTTATTTAGGGCCACCTCCAGGCCCAGGCGCCGGATGCGGTTCACCACTTGTGACACCGCAGCCGTGGCAACCAACGCTGCTTCCCTGTGTGAACTCCCCCGGGCAGTGACGAGCGTGTCGTCCGCATAACACGTCAAGTCAGCGCCCGACGGGAGTTCACCTCTCAGCACCCAGTCGTAGCCGATGTTCCACAGGAGCGGTCCCAAGACCGAGCCCTGCGGAACACCGCACGACATGACGCGCCGACCAGCGCCGTCACGTCCCCAATAGGTAACGCATCTCTCCTCAAGGTAAGCCCCTATTGTGCGGCGGAGGTAGGGAGGCACGCGATGGTAATTCAGCGCCTCCCGAATACAACTCCAGGGTAGGGTGTTGAAGGCGTTGGAGATGTCTAAGGACACCGCCAGCACCACCCCACCCCGGGATACTGTCTCCTCCGCCAGGGCCCTCACGCGCGTAATAGCGTCTATGGTGGAGCGCCCGCGACGAAAACCAAACTGGTTCTCGTCCAGGTCCGGCCCCTCTCTGCACAAGTGGCTGACGAGGCGATCTGCGATGATGCGCTCAAGAAGTTTGCCCGCCTCGTCGAGCAGCACTATGGGCCGGTACGCGGACGGTGAGTCCGCGGGGCGCCCCTCCTTCCTGAGCAGGACCAGCCTCCCCTCCTTCCACACACTGGGAAACCGACCCTGCTCGAGACATGCCGTGAAGAGCCCTCTCAGCTGGGGCTCTAGCTCCTTCAGAGCCAGGACGAGAGCTCGACCAGGAACTCCGTCGGGTCCGGGCGCTGTGTTCTTAGCCCGGAGTCGCGACACGGCCACTCTCGTCTCTGTTTGCGTCACCTCGGGGACATCGGTGCTCTCCTCTTCTGGAGAGTCTGTGGCTGAGGGCGAAGCCATCGCCGGGGGAACGTGTCCCACTCGCTCAGGGAAGAGAGCCGATACCACCGCCTCTAGCAACTGGGGTTGCATCGTTTGTGTTAGTGGAGGCGCCCAGGGACGCAACTTGCCCCGTACCCAACGCTAGGGGCGCCCCCACGGATCCCGATCTAGGGATCCCAGCAGCTCTTCCCTGGCACGCGACTTTGAGTCGTCGATGGCCAGCCACAGAGTCTCCTTAGACGCGCGGTACACCTCATACAGCGCGTCCTCCTCGGCGGGATCCCGTCGACGCCGCCTCCGGTATCGGGTGTACCGGCGACGTGCCGCAACGCACGCTATGCGCAATTGCGCGATCTCGGCGGTCCACCAGTACACCTGACGCCTTGCGGACCGTTGGTGGACACGGGGCATGGACGCGTCGCAGATCTGCGTCATCGCCCCGCGAAACCATAGCGCCACCGCTTCGACGTCGACGGGGCCGTCCGTCGTCGACTCCCGGATCCAGGACTGGACTAGGGCAGCTTCCTCGAGTAGTTCCCTGTCGATGCGCTTAAGCGCCCAACGCGGGCCGTCGTTAATCGGGGTTGTTGGATGGCGGCCGCTCGCAGTCTGGGCAGAGACGTCGAACCGGATATACCGATGGTCCGACAGCGTCTCCACCTCTGCGGCGACACGCCAGTCGCGGACTCGGCTGGCGACAGAGGGGCTAGCAAACGAGACGTCCACTATCGACCCACCCCGCTGCCGCACGCACGTGTATTCCGAACCCCGATTCAGGACGACCAGACCAGTCGTCACCGTCCACTCTTCTAACACCTCGCCCCGAGGATCAGTGACCGGAGATCCCCACGCCGATGACTTGGCGTTGAGATCCCCGAGCACCAGAACGGGACGAGGGTGATAGCGGCCTACGACGGCGCCCAACTCGACAAGGAAACCCTCAAAGTCGGCGAGACTCTTGTTGGGGGAGAAATACGCCCCTACAATAACGATGCCGCCCGAGACCGCAGCAACCCAGCCGCGGCCCCGAGACGGGTCGCTCAGAGTCTCGCCAATAATGGCCACCAAACCGTCAGCGCATCCCAACCAGTTGTCACGGGCGGGAATGAAGTACGGTTCGGCGACCACAGCCACGTGAATCGACCACTCTGCCATGCTCTGGAGTAGGAGATCCTGAGCTCTGGCACAGTGGTTGATGTTGCCCTGGAGGAAATGGAGAGAATGGAATCGTGCCATTATTGACATTCCATCCCCTCGGCAACGGTCCTGGGCCGGGAGTCGGCCGCGGAGCTGCTAGCCTGCGAGGGCAGCGAGGTTAACCCGGCAGGCTTAGTGCTCCTCTTCTTTTCCTTTTTCTTTTTCTTGCTGGCAGGCGCCCCACAAGCCCTTCCGCCTACTCTGTGCTCCGCTGGCCTTCCCGCAGCAGAACAAAGGCTGCAGTTGAGCGCCGCGGAGCACAGGGCAGCCTTGTGGCCAGGCTGGCCGCAGCGATAACAGAGGTCACTACGGTCAACCTCGGCGGTGCACTTCGCCCGGACGTGCCCTTTTTCCAGGCACCGAAAGCACTGCAAAGCCCGGGGCTGTAAGAGCTTGGTCCTTGCCGCCACCCAGCCTACCAGCAATCTGCCGCTATCGGCGATCTTCTTTGCCGACGCTACAGGGCACCGAACCCAGACCGCGCCGAGTCCGGTGGCGTCGGTGCGTATATCGCCAGCCCGCACCTTGTCCGGCGGACACTCTCCGCTTCTGGCAACGGCCGCCACCACCTCTTCTGAGGTCACGGAGTCGTCCAGGCCAGCAATCCGCACCTCTGCGGTAACCTAACCTAACCTAACCTAACATTTTCGCATCCGATTTTGGTGTTCTATATATCAAAAGATGAGCGTTGACGTGCGGTTTAATATAGTGTAAACCGCATGAAAATCGGAGTTTTGGTTAAAAAGTTATTGTGAAAATAGTGATTTTTAAAAAAGTGAGAAACTTCAAAGTGAAACGCTGCGTGATTAAGCGCTATTACATATACTTTTTAAAGTGCGGCCTTCAAGCTATTCGCGGCCCCCACCTACGTGTAAAATCTGAGATTTTTCGGAGCTATAGTCTCCGAGAAAAAGCCAAAAAAACAAGTGCCACGTGGGCACGTGTTTTGAGAAGCAGAACCGTGCGGCTATTTTTGAAGCCGCACCCTTGTTGTACGTGCGAAGAGGAGCCGGGAGCAAATTCCAGAACTATTTTAAGTTAAGTGGTTTAAAAGATATTGACTTTTTAAAATTTAGCCAAAACTGATATTTAAATAACTTTAAAAATAAAGTGAAGGCCTCTTATTTTTATTATAAAACAGTGTTAAGAAGAACATAAGGAATATATGTTAAAAAATTTAGATTTTTCTAGTGAGTAGTTTTTTAGTTATAATTTTTTTAATATTTTTAATTAACATGTGCTACCCCTAAAATAAGTATTAGCAAATTAATAAATAGGTATTTAATATAAGGCTCTTGATAATAATATATGTGAATTTTTGTAGAATTTTAAAATCAAAATTTAGCTCAAAAAACCAAATTTTTCAAAAAATTTATATTAAATTGTAAAAAATTTACTTATAGGGGTCTTAAAAAGCCAAAAGATTTATAAAGACGTAAGCTCGACACCGAAACCTTTTGAACGAGCCCAAACACGGGTCAAATCAGTTAAGAGACGGCCAAGATAGAAATAAGTTGTCTGGACCGGCGGCCATTTTGAAAATTTTTAAAACTTCATAGCTCTGTTTGTAGAAGTCGTAGTGAATTGCGGTTTTGGACTGTACTATTGTTAGATCAATTTCTACCCACCTACCAAGACTAGGGCTTTTTTGAGCCCTAGTTTTTCAGGGTCCTGAAATCGGTCCTATCTGAAAGACCGGGAGAGGGGCAGTAGTATAGTCCAAACGTTGGTCTCCTGCGATTTCTGGAAGCAGAGTTATTGGCATTCAAACATCTAGTTTGACATTTCGGCAGCCATCTTGGAAATCTAAAATAGGCCATAGCTGCTGAACTAGGTATCGCACAGGACTGGGGTTTGGACCTCAGACGTCGGCAAATAGTGCCGGAACAGATAATCTAGCTTTCAGGAAATTTCTGCATCAAAAAATTAAAGTCCTGAAAGCTAGACTTTATTATAGCCCTGGTCGAGCCCATCAAAACGAGCCCAAGCACGGAGCTGTAGGCCCATCCGTTCAGGAGTTACTGCGCATTAACCGTAAATTTGGCGGCCATCTTGTTTGGAAACCATAATTTGGAAGCGCTGTAACTTGAGAACCTTTCGGGCTAGGTATACCGAGTTTGGGTTCCCTGAATAGGGCTCGAGGAGCGCTTTTAGCTGGTCTTAAGAAAAAGACTCTAGGTAGAGCCAAAAACTTTTTAGTCTTTAACTCTCTTTTTGTAAAATATTTTTTTTAAATGTGTTAGTTATTATTGGACAAATCTTTTAGGAATCATTTTTATTATATTTTTTTTTATTATTAGATATTTATTTTCAATGTGTATGTTATAGAATAAGAAAGAAAATATAGACGTATCTACATAGAGAAAAAGTATATTAACGCAACTTAGCTGAATAGTTATTAATATTATAATAGCAGTAGGGTTTATAGACTGTCTCTACATAGAGTCATATATTGGTTACAATAAACTTACTTTTAAGAAAAAATTATACTTAATTAATAATTAATTAAAAATAAGATTGACAACATTAAACGAAAGTGGAGTTACGACTCTACATAGAACAAAAAATTTTCTCTTAAAAACAGAGACAGGATACTTGTGGTTTTCTTTTTTTCTTTTTTCTTTTTTTTATAACTTTTACAAACCTTTTATAAACATTTAAGAATCCTTTAAATAATTGACAACTTTAAATTAAACTGAGGCTTAAATCAAATTCACGATAGCCGTGTCGAACTGCAAATATATTTAAATATTTGTACTCATACATATTCTTTTATTTATACAACTTATACAACTTTACGTTTTTAAATTTATTTTATTTTATTTATACAAGCTACAAAGATCACCTATTATTATTGTGATCTGAGACGCGTTTCCCCCTAAACATGTTCGGCATCCGTACTCCCGCTAAAAGGACCGAGAGCAGCGCCAAAGACATGAGCCCTCAGGGCTCTCCAACTAAGACAGAGAAGGCAGGACCTTCTCCAAAAAATCAGAGGCCTCTAGCGTGAGGAGAAGCATAGGAGAATGGGAGACAGGGAAAGTAGACACAGAAGCCGGAACACATAGCCCTCCAAAAAAGGTAATTCCGACTGCTCGCCAAAAACAAAAAACTATGCCGTCACATGAAACAAAGGGAACAACTCGCAAAGCATTAGAGGAGGCAAAAGAGGGCTCGCCGAAGACTGAGACTGCAAAATATGCTGATCGTCTGACGGAGGCCCGTGCCTGCCTTCATAAAGCAAAACTGCACTTAAACAACTCACGAAATCTGAGGACAGACATTAAAACTGAAGTAACACAGGCTATAGAAAGACTATACCAGCTAGTCAAAGAGGCAGAGACAGGAAAGAGCTTAGGAAAAGAGAGAGAGTTAATGGAACAGAAGAAAAGCGAGGAAAGACTCGAAGATGAAAATGAAAGAAGAAAATCAGAAGAACATATTAAACTAATGAAGAAGCTTGAGGAACACGGAAAACTTCTGGAAGAAAATAACAAAGAGATTGAAAAATTAAGGGTTGAAATGAAAAAACACGAAAATAAGGAAGAAAGGGTAACATACGCGAGTATACTGGCTGGGAAATCGAATAGACTATCCTCGGAAAATATGACCATGCACTCGGTGGCTATTACATCAACCGACGAAAAGGAGACCGGAGATCAGGTGATCGATAGAATAAGAAAGGCAATAAATGCAAAAGAAGAAGGACTCAAAATAGATAAAATCAGGAAGGCTAGGGACAGAAAAGTAATTGTGGGATGTTGCACTCAAGAAGAGATAAACAGAGTTAAGGAAAGAATAAAAAATGCAAGTGAACACCTAAATGTAGACGATATAAAAAACAAAGACCCACTAGTAATTCTTAAAGATGTGCTGCAATATAATTCAGATGAGGAGATAGTGAAAGCGATAAGAGTCCAAAATACGCAACTCTTCAAAGAACTACAAGACGAAGAGGACAGAATTGAGATAAAATATAAAAAGAAGACCAGAAACCCGCACACCTCCCATATGGTGATGAGAGTTTCGCCTCAGCTATGGAACCGTCTCACAGAAGCTGGAGTGATCCATGTGGACCTCCAACGAGTGAGGGTAGCAGACCAATCCCCACTCGTCCAATGTTCACGATGCTTAGGATACGGACACAGCAAGCGCCTATGTAATGAAACGACAGAGGTCTGCAGCCACTGTGGAGGCCCACACCTCAGAACAGAATGTGCCGACTGGCTCTCCGGTGAATTACCATCATGTAGGAACTGCTTAAGGGCAAAAATGGACAGGAAAGACCATAACGCGTTCAGTTCAGATTGCCCAGTGAAAAGGAAATGGGAGACCTTGGCAAGATCCACCGTAGCATATTGCTAAGGTGGTCCCAAGGTTTAACAGAAACCAAGACACGGGCAACCGCCGGTATCACGCAATCCAGGCAAACCTTCAGCGAAGTGAATTAGCTACCGCCGAATTGATCATTGAGGCAACTTTGAAAAAGATATCCTTCGCCTTGGTCCAGGAACCCTACATCGGTCGAATTGGGGAGATGAAAAGCTATCCAGGGACACGAATAATACAATGTAACAGAGAACCCAACACCGAAAAGGTTATCAAAGCAGCCATTGTATTGTTCGACGACACCATTAACATAACCCAGTGTCCCGGGTTAACAACGGAAAACATTGCAGTCGCCAGGTTAAGGACTGGGACCTGGGAGATGGGAGTGGTGTCTGTCTATCTGGAAAGCGATAAGCCAATCGACCCATACCTGGACACGATCGAAAAGGCCGTGGAAGCTTTGGGGACTGGAAGCGTGATAGTAGGTGGTGACGTGAACGCATGGTACACCTGGTGGGGAAGCCGGGAGGCGGACGTCAGGGGAATAGACGTGGCTGCTAAACTCGACGAATTGGAGCTCCATATACTAAATGAGGGAACTGAACCCACTTTTGACACCATCAGAGGTGGAAAAAGGTTTTCTAACTGCGTAGACATAACAACTTGCTCGACGAGCCTGCTTGGAAGGGTTGAAAACTGGAGGCTATCCGAAGAAATAACCAGTTCGGACCACAGGGCAATCCTATTCGATATAAACTTAGAAAAATCCGTTGGCATAGACATAGAAAGAAAAACAAGAAAATACAATACAAAAAAGGCAAACTGGAGCGAGTTTCGTGAGAAACTTCTCCAGATTTGGAGCAATAAACAAATTACTAAAATAGAAATAGATAAAATAGAGATGAGAGAAGAATTAGAGATAAAAATAGCAGAAGTTACAAAAACAATAACCGAACTTTGCGACAATACTTTACCCAAATTAAAACACAAGAAGCGTATGGGATTGCCCTGGTGGACCGACGAGTTAACACAGCGCAAAAAGGAAGTCTCCAGACTGAAGCGTCGAATCTCATACGCAGCACCAATTCGTCGAGAGTGGGTCGTTGAACAATATCTCAATGCAAAGGAAGGGTACCAGCAGGAAGTTAAAAGAGCTCAAACTTCCAGCTGGAAGGACTTCTGTAGCAAACAAGATAGAGAGTCAATGTGGGACGGGATCTATAGGGTGATAGGCCGTACAACAAAGAGACAGGAGGATACTCCCCTTGTCTTAAACGGGAAAACTATGGGGAACGAAGAATCAGCCAAGACTCTGGCAGAAATATTTTATCCGGATGACGACACCCAGGAGGACGATGCTGGACACAGGCTGATAAGAGAGACAGCGAGAGTTGTAAATGAAGAATCACATGATGACTCATGTGACCCACCTTTTACTATGGAGGAGCTGATGTGGTCTGTGTCTAGTTTCAACCCCAAAAAGGCACCAGGGAATGACGGCCTTACGGCCGACATTTGTGAAGCAGCTATAGCCGCGGACCCGAAACTGTTTTTGGCGATTGCCAATAAATGCCTGAGTCTGGCGTACTTTCCAAAAAAATGGAAAGAGGCGGTAGTAGTGGTGCTGCGAAAGCCTGGAAAAGAGAGCTACACACATCCCAAATCTTATAGACCCATTGGGCTGCTACCTGTACTTGGGAAAATCTATGAAAAGATGCTAATTCAAAGAATTAAATGGCATATTGTGCCTAAAATTAGCCGGACACAATATGGATTTATGCCACAGCGTAGCACCGAAGACTCCCTCTATGACATGGTGCAGCACATAAAAGCTAAGCTGAAAAATAAAAAGCTAATTGTATTAATATCTTTGGACATAGAGGGAGCCTTCGACAACGCATGGTGGCCGGCGATAAGATGTAGATTAGCAGAGTCTGGATGCCCGATAAATTTAAGGCGCCTCACAGACAATTATTTTGAGGACAGAGCAGTCCGCGTTAGGTATGCAGGAGCAGAATGGGTGAAAACGACTGCAAAGGGATGTGTGCAAGGCTCAATAGGGGGTCCTATATTTTGGAATTTGTTGCTCGACCCACTATTGAAGGAACTAAGCGAAAAAGGGGAACACTGCCAGGCTTTCGCAGACGATGTGGTCCTGATCTTCTCCGGGGATAGGGCATTGGAAGTCCAAGACCGGGCCAATGCGGCCCTCGTATATGTTCAGAGGTGGGGAGTCAGAAACAAGCTTAGGTTTGCACCACATAAAACTAAAGCCATGGTGATTACAAACAAGATAAAGTATGACTCACCACTTCTGAAAATGGGTGGGGAGAGCATTGCGTTGTCAAGAGAAATAAAAATACTTGGACTCACAATAGATGACAAATTGACCTTCAACACACATATTAAAAATGTGTGCTGTAAGGTACAAAGACTCTACAGCCAACTAATAAGAGCCGCTAAGATCAATTGGGGCCTGAACCCGGGGATCATTAGGATCATTTACGTTGCAGTAACGGAGCCGATAATCATGTACGCGGCAAGCGTGTGGGCACCGTCAACATATAAATTAAAAGTTAAGAAGCAGCTCGACATGGCACAACGCGGGTTTGTTCAAAAAATAATTAAGTCATACAAAACCGTATCTCTACACTCGGCCTTACTACTCGCTGGGTTGCTTCCTTTGGACCTAAGGGTTCGAGAAGCGGCCTCACTTTATGAAATAAAGAAAGGTTTCTCCCAGCGGGTGGTGGGGGACCGAGATGTGGAACGGAAATTAGAGTACTCCAAGACACCTCACCCCGCAAATCAAACTGGGCTGCAGTTCAAGTGCATGGGGGACAGTGCGGAAGTTGACCAACATGACATTAATTGTATAAAAATATATACAGATGGTAGCAAGATCGAGGGGAAAGTCGGCGCTGCGTTATCTATATGGAGACACGCAGTGGAGATAAGTACCCGAAAACTAAAGTTGGAAGATTTCTGCACTGTCTACCAGGCGGAGCTGCTGGCCATCTTCGAGGCAACAAATTAAGCGCTTAGAGACTCGGCAATGTACTGCAACATTTACAGTGATTCAAGGTCTGCACTGCAGACAGTTGCCCAGAACGTTACCTTCCACCCCTTAGCGGCAAATATTAGAAAAAACATTTCAAAAATTCAGAAACAAGGAAAATTAATTAAACTGCTCTGGGTTAAAGCACACGCGGGGTTGGAGGGGAATGAGAGGGCAGATGAACTAGCAAAGGAAGCCGCCTTAAAAATAAAAAGAAAACCTAACTACGATAAGTGTCCGATTTCATTCGTCAAACGACAGATTCGTCTTGAATCACTTGACGAATGGAATCGACGCTACATAGAAGGCGAAACGGCCTCTGTAACTAAAATATACTTCCCCAATGCAATAAGTGCCTACCCTATTATAAGGAAATTAAATATGGACCCTTTAATGGTGCAAATGATGACCGGACATGGTGGGTTCTCGGAATACTTGCATCGGTTCAAATGCAAGGAGAGCCCATCATGTGCCTGTGATCCAATGATGGAAGAAAGCGTATTGCACATCATAACAGAATGTCCCATCTATAGCAAAGAAAGAAACAATGTAGAAATAGAATTAGAAACTAAAATAGAAAAAGATAATATATGTAAAATAATAGGAAATAAGTGTACTAGAATAAGGTTCCTAAACTATTGTAAGCTTATAGCAAATAAGGTAGTAAATAAAAACAAATAAAAATAGCAATAAGGAAACTGTGACTTATATATAAGTATATAATGTAAACAGCTCCGCTAAATTAGTAGAAAAGTAGATTAAGATATAGCAATAAATACAAAAGCAATAATAACATTAGACGTAAGTAAAACAAGAAAAAAAGAACCGAATTTAAGATACATAGATATAAGTAAAAAGAGAAAAATGTCCCTGATCCCTCTCCGCATTTTATTTTATTATATAGAGGTATCAATAAGCAAGAGCTATAATGTTATTACATATTTAGATTAAGAGTAGTAGGACTCCCGAACGAAAACCCGGAGTTCTCTACACCCTCTATAATATGAAGGACAATGAACTAAATAAAAAACAAGAAATTGAAGTCCGTGTTGAGCTGACAATGTCTCTGACCTCCATGTCAAAGGAAAGCAGCAAAACATACAAATAAAAAAAAAAAAAACCTAACCTAACCTAACCTAACCTAACCTTTTTTTTTTTTTTTTTTTTTTTTTTTTACATGGGGAAATGCCTACGCATACCCGCCTCGCGGGGGCAAGGACGGGTTATGTCGGACTCGCACCGACTAAAACCCCATGGTGTTCCACCCTCGTCGCATATTGGCAGGGCCACGGGAACGCTTTCGCACACTTCCGCGGCCCCACCTGCGCCGGCCACCCCATGGCGGCCCCTCCTCGGGAGAGGACCACTCCTCCCCCATCTCCTTCTCCGGTAAGGCGCACCAGAACACATGGCGCGCCCTCCTCCTCGGCCTCCAATTTCATATGCGCAACAGACGCCCCCGTGTCCGATGCGCGAAGGCCATGGGGCCAGGAAAAACTAGCTAAGTTTCGGCCGCGGAGGGTAGGGCGAGCGGCGCCTCGCAATATCGACACTCCTCTCCCCCCGCGGCCCCACCACCACCGCATCAACGGTGCGGCCCCGTTTGAGTAGCGGAGGATAGGGCGAGTGGCGCATCGCCATACCAACACTCCTCTTCCAGCCTAACAAAATACCATCCACCGTACAACCCTTAGAGCAGGTAACCCAGCAGGAACAAGAGGTTTCAGCTCCGGAACCCACGGACATGGTTGAGCAACAAAAGGGTTATCAAATAAGCGAACCGTCCGAGAAGCCTGAAATAGACTCAGCTTCGAGCTTCTTCTCACCACCTAAACTCGATGAGGCAACCACTTCATCCCCCGTTCTCACAAGAACTGGATCAAACTTACTGAGAATACGCACTCAAATAAAACAGGCAAAAGCTGCAGAAGCTCAAGAAATTCTAAGAGCAATGTCAGAGGCTGAAGAAACAGGTGACTCGGACGTAGACAGCGGTGACACCAATATCTCACTAGACGCTTCAACAAGATCAATAGGAGGGAGTCGCATGCTGCTCAACGAACTGCCTAGACACGCAAATGAGATTCTACAAAGGGCCAAAGCAGACCTGGAAAAGTCGAGTAACCTTAAGAGGGAGATTCGAGAAAGTGTTGTAGCTGGTCTGTACACGCTTTATGAGATGATCCTAAAGTTATCCGACTCCCGAATGCTTCATATGTTAGAATCAAGCAAGCAAAAAGCAAATGTCTCACGTGAATCTGAAAGGCTAACTCAAAGGCATGCAAGATTTATGCATGAGACTTTGGGCCAGTACGCTCTACTGAAAGACAGCATAGAGAAGCTGCAAAAGGAAACCGAGTCCACTAGACTTATAGTTTCGTATGATCTTTGTGAAGCAATGACTGCAACAAGGCGAGAGATCACAAACATACGGAGCGACACAAACTTGGACTCTAATCTTGCAAATCAGCTACGGATTATTACGGAAGAAATAAAGCAACTGCGAGGAGACATGATGTCTTCACACAAACCGGTCACTCTAGAAGAGCGACAGTTCCCTATTGCCGAGGAATTAGGAGAGCTTCGGCGAATTACCCAGGAGCTTTCCACCAAAACCAAACAAAGTATGCCATCTAATAGGGGCGAGGAAACTATCAGAATAGAGCAGCTTGCAAAGACCACCACAGAATTGCAACAGCACATAACAGACACAAAAGCACACCTAACTGCAGATGTGCAAGAATTAAAAAAAGAAGTTCATACGATATCACAAGACATCAAAAGTCTAGCTGCAATCTGCTCAAGCTCCTCATTTCCATCAGTTCAAGCCAGTTTGGAAGAACTCAGGAAAGATACAAAAGAGCTTAGAGATACTGCACTTGATTCAACGGCACCAATAAGGGTAGCCATTGAGAGCCTCAGGACTGAACTCAAACAAAGAACAGATATTGAAGGAACAGAGCCAAGAGGCTTCTCACACCTGCCCGGAGAAAATTATACTGAGCGATATCAGCACACACTAATGCTTCAACAGAAAAAATTTCCACGCTCCTTCTCAGAGGTAGTTGCAAAACCAAATTACCCACTCATAGTGGAGTCAATTGATCCCAGACGGACAAGCGATGACGTAATAAAGCAGATTAAGGGCGGGGTCGACGTGGTTGACTTAGGCATCGGCATCAACCAAATTAGAAAGGCAAAGAACCAGAAAGTCCTCATCAGCTGTGAGTCTGAAGGAGACAGAAATACACTTCAGGACCAACTTAAAAGCACAGCCAATCAGCTTACCGTTCACAGGCCAGCCACAAAATTCCCGCTTATACGCCTAACAGGAGTCGTCTTCGACTTGACGGATGGGAAGATCGTAGAGGCCGTGATGAAACAAAACGCTACACTTCTAAACGACATCCCAGCATCACAAAACCACATAAAAGTAATTAGGAGAACTAAGGGTCGCACGAGTTGCACGTGCAATGTCATCCTAGAGGTAAGCCCACAAATCTGGACGAGACTACAAAACCAAAAAGTCAGAATAGGCTTCCAAATAGTACCAGCCACAGACCAATCACCGGTAATACAGTGTTATCGATGCCTAGGTTATTCTCATCTAGCGCGAGAATGCCAAGTTCAGAAAATCGCATGTGGGTACTGTGCTGAATCGCATGACACAAGAGAGTGCTGCAATAAAAACAAAGTACCTAACTGTATAAATTGCATAGATAGAAAGGAAACTGATGCCAACTGTGCCCATCCCGCTTATAGCCCGGAATGCCCGGAGTGGCGTAAATGGGACCGGATTGCCCGAGCAACCATTTCATACTGCTAAAGGCACTGAAGTCTTCCCACAAAAGCATTCAAGGGCTATAAAAATTGCACAAGTCAACCTTGGCAGAGGATTCGCAGCGTTACAGGAATGCCTAAAAACGGCGGAATCGCAGGGAATATCAATAATCCTAGTACAGGAACCTTACGTAGGTGCTAAGGCACATGTTACTTGTAGGCACAGAGTTATCCAAAAGCAAACTAATGACACTCAAAAACCCGTCAAATCTGCGGTCATTGTCGTTGATTCGTCCGTACAGTACACTGTAAATCCTGATATTATTACAGAAAATATTGTTGCATGTAAATTTAAAATATATAACCACTATGTTGCGATTATTAACATATACATGGAAGGGGCTCAAGACGTCGAACAAGACCTAAGAATAATTTCCAACTACAGAAACATTCTAGACTCAGAAAATATAATCATTGGAGGAGACCTTAACGCAAAGAGTCCCTGGTGGGGTTGCGATGTGGAGGATAGACGGGGAACAGCTATATCGGAATCATTTGCACAGCTGGAACTACATATACTGAACACAGGGAAAACACCAACCTTCTGGGCACACAGAGGAAATAGAGATTATACCAGCATCGTCGATGTTACTGCATGTTCAAATGGTCTACTCAACAAAATAACGAACTGGAGAGTCAACCCTGATTTTGTCACCTTATCAGACCACAGAGCTATAACGTTTAGTGTTAACCTCGAAAAAATAACGGCAGAAGCCACTCAGAGACAAACTACACGTATCTATAATACAGGGAAAGCAGATTGGGCAAGTTTCACCCATTTTCTGAAGGAGGAACTAAAAGTACTGAAGATCACCGAGGAATCCATCACTGAAATAGGAAACACAGACGCTTTAGAAGATCTTGTACAACAATACGTCGATTGCATTCAGAGATCCTCCGACAAAGCTATTCCAAAGCTGGCAAAAACCATTAGCGCAAAGACTCCATGGTGGACAAAACAACTAAGCGACAAGAAAAAAGATGTAATCCGAAAAAGAAGGAAAATCAAACATGCCAACCAGAACAGAAGACAATCAGTGATTGAAGATTATATAACTGCTAAAGCAGAATACAAAAATCTCCTGACTGACACTCTCACTTCAAGCTGGAAAGACTTCTGTAAAAAACAAGACCGTGAAAATTTGTGGCAAGGGATATACAGGGTTATAAGGAAATCGAGCAGAACTCCGGAGGATACATTGTTACGAGAAACGACAACTAGTAAGATAATGAC
This sequence comes from Parnassius mnemosyne, assembly GCA_963668995.1. Classification (NCBI taxonomy): domain Eukaryota; kingdom Metazoa; phylum Arthropoda; class Insecta; order Lepidoptera; family Papilionidae; genus Parnassius; species Parnassius mnemosyne. The sequence continues at coordinate 93,699 of CAVLGL010000013.1, forward strand.
CCCGGAAGAGTCTGCTAAAATATTATCTGAAACTTTTTATCCATATGACGATATCGAAACGGATGAACAACCACACTCAGAGATGCGACAAAAGGCTGAAACAAGAAAGAATGGGCGAAGATCACCAAAGAAGATACCACAAAACCATTCACAAACACTGAGGTAGAATTTATTCTTCAATCAATGAGCCCTCGGAAATCGCCAGGAGAAGACAGTCTTACAGCCGACATATGTTACAAAGCTTATGCGGCTCTTCCACAGATACTCTTGGCAATTTACAACAAATGCCTTGCACTTGGACACTTTCCAAAAATCTGGAAAAACGCAATAATTAAAGTCATCCCAAAGCCTAACAAGGAGAACTACACACTTCCAAAATCATATCGGCCAATAGGACTCTTACCTGTACTGGGAAAAGGGCTTGAAAAACTATTCGTTAATCGAATGACCTGGCAGATCGGCTCAGAAAATAAAATGAGCGGTAGGCAATACGGGTTTGTCTCACAGAGAGGGACTGAGGACGCCCTATGCGACGCCCTTGAGGTTGTCAGGCAGGGTTTAAAAAACAGTGAAATTGTTGTGATTGTCTCCATTGACATTGAAGGAGCTTTCGATAACGCTTGGTGGCCCGCAATGATTAATGAGCTTGAAAAGAAAAAGGTTGACAAATCTGTATGTAGGCTAATCGGAAGTTATCTCACAGATAGACAAATAAAATTAACATACGCAGGTAGTGAGATAATAAAACAAACCAACAAAGGATGCATACAAGGATCTATCTGCGGACCTCTGCTGTGGAACCTGCAACTTGACCCATTACTAAGGGAGGTAGAAGAACTAGGCACCCACATACAAGCGTACGCAGATGACATATTAGTCATTGCGAAAGGGAAAGCAGTAAAGGACCTAGAACAAGAACTTAATACAGCACTTGATCACATACTTGCTTGGGCTAAAACTAGGAAGATGAGACTGGCGGTTCAGAAGACGCAAGCCATCCTACTAACTAGGAAATTAAAATATGAAACTCCATCGTTATCCCTCGATAATAAAGCAATAACGTTCTCTAACAGCATAACAATCCTTGGACTCACGATAGACGCCAATCTCAACTTTGTAAAGCACGTAGACGTAGTAACGGAAAAGGCAATTCAGCTTTACAAAAAGGTCTCAAGAACGGCACGAGCCAATTGGGGTCTTAATTCTGAAATTCTCAGAACAATATACATAACAGTGGTCGAACCAACAATCTTATATGCGGCGGGGGCATGGGGCACAACGGCCAATAAAAAGCAAATAAAAACAAGACTCGACAGAATCACCAGAACTTTTGCAATAATGGTTAGCAAAGCACACCGCACAGCATCTTTGATATCATGCACAACACTAGCCCGAATCATCCCATTAGATTTAAGAGCCCTAGAAAATGCTGAGATCTACATGATAAAGAGAGGCAAACCTATTTCGCATTTACCAGGCAGAACACTAGCGAAACCAATAAGCCCTTACACGCTACCACACCCAGCAGACAGGACAAGACAACGGTTTGAACTGATAACATCTGAAAACGAAATAAAGGCTATTGGAAACGACTGGCCGTGCATATACACCGATGGCAGCAAAATCGCAGGTAAAGTAGGCGCTGCCATTACTTGTTGGAAGGATGGTAGAGAAATCCACAAGACCAAATTAAAACTCGGAAGCCATTGCAGTGTCTACCAAGCGGAACTTGCTGCCATCTTAAAAGCCACCGAAATAATGCTGCGTAGACACACTCTTAAGAAAGCAAATATCCTGAGTGACTCACGATCAGCTCTAGAATGCCTAACAAATCCTAACACCTTACACCCCATAGCAGCGGAAATTCTAGATCGCATAATGGAAATAGAGAGGCAACAGGGAAGAGTGAGCCTATATTGGATCAAAGCTCACTGCGGCATCCAGGGGAATGAAAGGGCTGACGAATTAGCTAAGTCGGCAGCGGAAACATCAAAACAGACACCGGTATACGATTGCTTCCCTCTGTCCCTCGCAAAGCGCCACATTAGGGACAACACTTTGCTTATCTGGCAAGAACGGTACACAACATCAGACACAGGTAGAGTCACAAAGAAGTTCTTCCCAAACGTGACCCAGGCGTATACAACAATTAAGAAGATTGCAGTCAGTAACCTGAGGTGTCAAATTTTCACGGGACATGGGGGTTTTAAAGCATACTTACATAGATTTAAGTTAGCGCAGAGCCCATACTGTGATTGTGACCACCTAACACCACAGACCATAGAACACATTCTCATAGATTGCCCTAAACACGCAGCTTTAAGACTCTGTTGCGAACACCGCATGGGATTTGCGCTGAGAGAAGACACTCTCTGTAGGGCAGTCAACGACAATGACAGTCGAACTCATTTCCTTGAATTTGCCGAAAGGTGTCTGAGGAAAGTATTACAAGGAAATGGGTCCAAGATATATTAGCCTTAAGAAAATATAGTTGTAATAGCAATAGTTATAAGTAGGCAATAGTAACACTTAACCACGAAAGATGTAGATAAAAGCTTAGGCTTTATAACTATAGCACTTCTTACTGATGATTTGAAATTTAGACAATAAGAATAATACTGATTAACAGTACTTATGAAAACTAGAAATACTCTGGAGAAGTAGTAAGATTTAAGTAGACAAAAGTTATTTAGTAATTAAGAACATCTAACATAATATAGTCAGTCACTAATATTGTATAGCAAGCATGTGATAACAAATACTTAGACAGAGGAAAAAAAAAATGTAAAACTAGAAAGTAGCTTCATTAATCATCAGCTAGGAAAATAAGAAATTGTTATCCGAATAGAAGAAGTAGAAGTAATAGAAGTGTTTAGAAGCAAAGAATAGGAATAAGTGGCAAATAGAGTTAAGAAACCATGTACGCTAAAAAAAAAAAAAAAAAGTATCAAAACTGATAGAATAAAATGTAAAAGATATAAAAGGTGCTGTAAAAGAAATAACAGCAGATGAAATGAGTAATTACAAAAAAAAAAAAAAAAAAAAAAACACTCCTCTTCCTCTGCGACTCCACCTCGGCTGCAGCGGTAGAGGGAGCGGCCACCCCTCTATCCGCAGCTCACCAACACACATCCGAAGTGGGCTTGTCAAGCCCGCTCGGAGTGGCCACCTCGGGCCGGCCCTACACATCGGGCCAGCCAAGGGTTTCCTCTTTGTTCACCGCGGTTGACCAAGCCACGGCTACTAAGCCCCCCCGCCACGACAAGGCGGGAACCCGTTCGGGGGGGTCGGGGGGAAACCTAACCTAACCTAACCTAACCGAGTTGCGCTCCAAACGCCGTCCCGAACGCAGCATTTTTAAACCGCTCCGCGTCTTAAAAATCAAAGTTGTGGGTCAAATTGATCAAATAACGAAGTGTGATACACCAAAAGATTCGTCTCAACGAGACGCATATAGTGATAAGTGAAAAAGTGGAAAAAGTGTGCAAAATAAAAAGTTATCACGGAAAAACCATTTTTTCCTAACCCCAAAAACTAAAAGTGAAACGCTGCCTAAACTAAATCAACAACATAATGGTTTTTAGTGTCGTTAGAAGCGCCCTGTTTAGCTCTAACTTTTTGAGCAATCAGAAAAATTTTTCGACGCTCGCGCACGGAAATATAACCAAAATTAAAAAACCACGTGGCCACGTGTTTTAAGATCGGAAGGTGTGCGGCTGAATCTGACGACGGTTTTATAAAGAAGACGGCGAGACAAATCGTTTGACACCTTGCTCAAAAAATTTGGTCAAGAAAGAAAGAAGATACGACGCTGTAAAGATACTGATTTTCAGTTAAAAAATTTAAAAGTAAATAACTTTTAATACTGCTAAAGTTGACTCAAACTCGACCATGGAACCTAGCATCTGTACCCACCGATATCACGCGATCCAGACGAATCTTCAAAGGTGCGAACTAGCCACGGCCGAATTAATAACAGAAGCGACCAAGCGAGGGATATCTTTCGCTCTGGTTCAAGAGCCCTATATCGGTCGAATTGGTCAAATGAAGAGTTACTCGGGGACGAGAATAGCACAAGGCGACAGAAGCCAGAACACTGAAAAAGTGATTAAGGCAGCTATTGTGCTATTCAATGACGCTATCGACATGACCCAATGCCCCGGCCTAACAACAGAGAATATCGCAGTCGCTAAGCTGAGCACCGGGGCATGGGACTTGGGAGTGTTGTCCGTCTACCTAGAGGGCGACTCACCAATCGACCCTTATCTAGAAAAGATAGATGCGGCCGTGGTGGGTCTACGGACAAGACACGTGATACTCGGTGGGGACGTAAATGCATGGAACACCTGGTGGGGAAGCCGGAAAACAGACAGCAGAGGAATAGAGGTCGCCGCAAAGCTTGATCAATTAGAACTCCATAATTTGAACAGGGGGGACTGAGCCCACTTTTGACACATATAGAGGTGGAAAGAGGTTCTCCAGCTGCGTGGATATAACTACTTGCTCGACTAGCCTACTCGGTAGGATGGACAACTGGAGACTATCCGACGAAATTACCAGTTCGGACCACAGGGCAATCCTATTTGACATCAATTTAGGAAAATCAACAGGCACTAATATAAACAGAAGTACTAGACAATATAACACGAAAAAGGCGAATTGGGGCGAGTTTCGTGAGAAACTCGTCCAAATTTGGAATGAGAAAAGAATAAATAGATAAAATAGCAACAACGGACGAATTAGAAATAAAAATAGAACAGTATACAAATTCAGTAACAGAAGCATGTAAAAGTAGTATACCAAAATTAAAAACTAAAAAACAAATGGAACTGCCCTGGTGGACCCACGAACTGACACAACGTAAAAAGGAGGTCTCCAGGTTGAAGAGGCGTATTTCATACGCAGCGACAGTCCGTCGCAGGTGGATGGTCGAGCAATATAAAAGAGCAAAAGAAGAATACCAACAAGAAGTAAAAAGAGCTCAGACCACCAGCTGGAAGGACTTCTGTTGTAAGCAGGACCGAGAAACAATGTGGGACGGCATATATAGGGTAATAAGCCACACATTGACACGGCAAGAAGATACTCCACTTATTCAGGACGGGAAGACGCTAGACGGAGAGGAATCGGCTAGGATACTGGCGGAAAAATTTTATCCACAGGATAGCACTGAAGACGACGACGCGAAACACACGCAAACAAGAGCTACAGCGGAAACTGTAAACGAAGGGTCACATGATAGTCCATGTGACCCACCATTTACAACAGAAAAGCTTATGTGGGCCGTGTCTAGCTTCAGTGCAAAAAAGGCACCCGGTGACGATGGTTTAACAGTAGACATTTGTGAAGTGGCCGTCACCTTGGATTTAGCATTGTTCCTGGTACTAGTAAACAGATGCCTCAGTCTTGCATACTTCCCCATCAAGTGGAAGAAGGCAGCAGTTGTAGTATTGAGAAAGCCTGGCAAAGAAAATTACGCACACCCTAAATCTTACAGGCCGATTGGGCTACTGCCTGTACTGGGGAAAATTTATGAAAAAATGTTAACCTTCTTCCTTCAATAATGCGTGGTGGCCGGCGATACGGTGTAGACTCGCGGAGATTGGGTGTCTGGTAAATCTGAGGCGGGTGGTAGATAGCTATCTTAAAGATAGAGCGGTGTGCCTCAGATATGCCGGGGCTGAATATGTAAGAAAGACCACTAAAGGGTGTGTGCAAGGCTCGATCGGGGGTCCAATTTTTTGGAATATTCTTCTGGATCCACTCCTGAGGGAGTTGAGTGCAAAAGGGTCCTATTGCCAGGCTTTCGCGGACGATGTGATCTTGATGTTCTCCGGGGATACGGCACAACAGATGCAGGAGCAGACCAATGAAATTCTCGAACTTGTCCATTTTGCGCCACACAAAACAAAAGCCATGGTCGTAACAAATAAGCTCAAGTATGACTCACCACTTCTGGAGATGGGCGGGGAGGACATTGATCTCTCCAAAGAAATCAAAATACTCGGCCTCACAGTTGACGACAAGCTTACCTTTAATACACACATCAATAGAACATGTTGTATAGTTCAGAACATATATCGTCAATTGTCGAGAGCTGCAAAGATACATTGGGGCCTGAACCCGGAGTTCATTAGGACCATCTATATTGCAGTAGTTGAGCCGATAATCATGTGTGCGGCCAGTGCATGGGCAACAGCAGCCAATAAACATAAGGTAAAGAAACAACTTGATATGGTGCAGCGCGGGTTTGTGCAAAAAGTTATAAAATCTTATAGGACAGTTTCTCTACACTCAGCCCTACAAGGGTCCAGGAAGCAGCCCTCCTTTATGAAATAAAGAAGGGCTTCTCCCGGCGGATAGTGGGTGACCGAGATGTAGAGACCAAAATTGAATATTCCAAGACCACATATCCCGCGAAACAGCCCGGATTGAAATTCACATGCCTGGAAGATGGTGCACAAATCGACCAAAATGACAACAAGGGTCTTAAAATATTTACAGACGGGAGTAGAATAGAGGGGAAAGTCGGCGCGGCGTTATCCATATGGAATAACGCTGCGGAGACAAATACCCGAAAACTGAAATTGGAAAATTTTTGCACCGTCTACCAGGCACAGTTGCTGGCAATCCTGGAAGCAACAAGATATGCACTAACGGCTCCAGCACAAAACTGCAGCATATACAGTGACTCGAGGTCTGCTCTACAAACAATTGTTCAAGACGTTTCCCTCCATCCCCTGGCAGTGGAGATAAGAAATAACATCTCTGAACTAAACAAACAAGGTAAAGATCTAAATATAAATTTGATTAAAGCCCACGTAGGATTGGAGGGAAACGAGAGAGCAGACCACCTAGCCAAAGAAGCTGCAATAAATATTAAAACGAAACCGGTATATGAAAAATGTCCGATATCATTCATCAAGCGATCCATCCGAATGGAATCGCTTGATGAATGGAACCGGCGTTATAAAAATGGAGAAACAGCTTCAACAACAAAAATATTTTTCCCAGATATATCTGATGCATATAAAGTTATTAGGAAAATTGACATGGATCCGATACTAGTTCAAGTCATGACAGGACATGGCGGGTTCTCTGAATATTTGTTTCGATTTAAATGTAAGGAGAGCCCGGCATGTGCCTGTAAAAAATGAAAATATAATTCACATATTAACAGAATGCCCAGTATATGGTAGAAAGAGAAATGAAATAGAAATAGAATTAGGAGTAAGAGTAAGTGAAGAAAATGTTAATAAAATAATTAGTAATAAGTATATTAGAGATAAGTTCATAAGATATTGTAAGCATATAACAAGATACATTTCTTGTTATATGCTTACTTGCTTGTAAATAGAAATAAATAGTAACTAAGAAATCGGACGCTGTAACAAAATATAATCTATAAGTATATGATGTAAACAGCTCCATAAAATTTAAAAGAAATAAGAACATATTCGTAATTAAGACTAGAAATAATGAATGTAAGCATAAAATATAAAAATAAATAAAAGAAAGAAAGAAAAGAATACAAGGTGAAAAAAGACACGCCTGCAAGATGAAAAAAGTCCCTGACCTCCACATATCAGGGGAACTAGATTTAAGCAAAAAAAAAAGCTAACCTAACCTAACCTAACCTTTTTTTTTTTACATGGGGAAATGCCTACGCATACCCGCCTCGCGGGGGCAAAGACGGGTTATGTCGGACTCGCACCGACTAAAACCCCATGGTGTTCCACCCTCGTCGCATATTGGCAGGGCCACGGGAACGCCTTCGCACACCTCCGCGGCCCCACCCGCGCTGGCCACTCCATGGCGGCCCCTCCTCGGGAGAGGACTACTCCTCCCCCATCTCCTTCTCAGGTAAGGCGCACCAGAACACATGGCGCGCCCTCCGCCTCAGCCTCCAATTTTCAATGCGCAACAGACGCCCCCGAGTCCGATGCGCGAAGGCCATGGGGCCAGGAAAAACTAGCACTCAGAAGCACCGGCCTTCCTGGCCCCAGCGGCGGATCTGGTCTATGGCTCCGCCGCCAACCAAGATTCAGCTGCGGAGGGTAGGGAGAGCGGCGCCTCGCAATACCGACACTCCTCTCCACCCGCAGCCCCACCACCACCGCATCATTAACGGTGCGGCCCCGTCAGAGTCGCGGAGGATAGGGCGAGTGGCGCATCGCCATACCAACACTCCTCTTCCTCCGCGACTCTACCTCGGCTGCAGCGGTAGAGGGAGCGGACACCCTTCTCACCGCAGCCCACCGACACACATCCGAAGTGGGCTTCCCAAGCCCACTCGGAGCGGCCACCTCGGGCCGGCCCTACACCACGGGTCAGCCAAGGGGTTCCTCTTTGTTCACCATGGGTGACCAAGCCACGGCTACTAAGCCCCCGCGCCACGACAAGGCGGGAACCCGTTCGGGGGGGAACCTAACCTAACCTTTTTCTTTTTTTTTCGTGGGGAAATCCTCATGTATACCTCCGGCTGCGGGGGCAACCGGAAGGTTATGCCGGACTCTTACCGGCTAAAACCACCTCGGTGTCTCCTCACACGTGCGCGTGGGGCCGCGGGAATCCAAATTCTTCCGCAGCCCCACACTAGTGCTGGCCCGGTCTGTCCAGGCCTTGTCTGCTGCACGGGGTAGTGAGGTGTTCAACTACCCCGTGTATCGCTTCAGGGGCGCGCGCCTCCGCCTCGGGTCCATCGAGTAGGGGTGGCGGGGGCTTCCCCAAGTCCCTCGCCCCTGGACCCATTTATGGTGGCCGGAAAAGGGCGTTGTCCGCCCTTCTGCTGCGCCCGATGCGCCTTCTGCGGCCAGGGAAGGGAGTCGAGATCTCCCTTTCCCGTTCCGCAGTTTCCTTCTGCGACATCATGTCCTCGCAGAAGGACACCACCGCATACCACGACTCTGCGCTACCGACCATCTTCCGCACTAAGGCCGACAGCGACAAATCGCCTCCTACTTTATTTGTGAGGACACGGCGCTGCTCCTCCCAAGCTACACACTCGGCGAGCGTGTGTTGCGCCGTGTCCTCCCCGCAATGGACGCAGTGTTGGCACCGAGCGTCCGGCTCCCTGGCTATGCGGCGCAGGCACTTGCCGAAGCAGCCATGCCCCGACAGCACTTGCGTCACCCTAAAAGACAGGGAGCCGTGCCTTCTCCCGAGCCAGTCGTCGAGTACTGGCCGGATCGCCTCGACGGTAGAGAGGCCGGCGGTAGGGCGCAGAAGCCTTTGCCGCCATTCCGCCACCAAGACCTGACGGAGCTCCTCTCGGCGCAGCGCGATCTGCCGCTGCACCTCGAGCCCCGTGCCCGCTCTTCCTCGCGCCATCGATATAATGACGCGAGTACTTTCGCCTCTAGGTCCCAGGGCGGGGATCCGGCCAGGACGCAAGCCGCATCGTAGGAAATCGTGCGATACCCGCGGACGACACTGACGGCCACCGCCCTCTGCGGTTTACGCAGAATGGCGAGAGTGCTGGCCGTCATGTCCATCACCCACACAGGGGCCCCATACAGGGCCATGGACCGCACGATTCCCACGTTCAACCGCCTACAGGCGGCGCTCGGGCCCCCCAAGTTGGGAAGCAACGTTGATAGCGCGCCCGCTGCACCCATCAGCTTGGGCGCCAGCCGCCGGAAGTGGGGTCCGAATTCCCATCGGCTGTCGAGCACCAATCCCAGATACTTCATGGTGGACTCGACAGCTATCCGGGCCCCGCTGACCACGATGTGTGAACCCGGCGGCGGCGCGCGTCGAGGGCCATGGAACACCATGGCGTCCGACTTACTTAGGGTCACCTCCACGCCCAGGCGCCGGATACGGTTCACCACTTGTGACACCGCAGCCGTGGCAACCAACGCTGCTTCCCTGTGCGAACTCCCCCGGGCAGTGACGAGCGTGTCGTCCGCATAACACGTCAAGTCGGCGCTCGACGGGAGTTCACCTCTCAGCACCCAGTCGTAGCCGATGTTCCACAGGAGCAGTCCCAAGACCGATCCCTGCGGAACACCGCACGACATGACGCGCCGACCAGCGCCGTCACATCCCAAATAGGTAACGTATCTCTCCTCAAGGTAAGCCCCTATTGTGCGGCGGAGGTAGGGAGGCACGCGATACTGTCTCCTCCGCCAGGGCCCTCACGCGCGTAATAGCGTCTATGGTGGAGCACCCGCGACGAAAACCAAACTGGTTGTCATCCAGGTTCCGCCCCTCTCTGCACAAGTGACTGACGAGGCGATCTGCGATGATACGCTCAAAAAGTTTGCCCGCCTCGTCGAGCAGCACTATGGGCCGGTACGCGGACGGTGAGTCCACGGGGCGCCCCTCCTTCCTGAGTAGGACCAGCCTCCCCTCCTACCACACACTGGGAAACTGACCCTGCTCGAGACATGCCGTGAAGAGCCCCCTCAGCTGGGGCTCTAGCTCCTTCAGAACCAGGACGAGAGCTCGACCAGGAACTCCGTCGGGTCCGGGCGCTGTGTTCTTAGCCCGGAGTCGCTACACGGCCACTCTCGTCTCTGCTTGCGTCACCTCGGGGACATCGGTGCTCTCCTCTTCTGGAGAGTCTGTGGCTGAGGGCGAAGCCATCGCCGGGGGAACGCGTCCCACTCGCTCAGGGAAGAGAGTCGATAACACCGCCTCTAGCAACTGGGGTTACATCCTTTGTGTTAGTGGAGGCGCCCAGGGACGCAACTTGCCCCGTACCCAACGGTAGGGGCGCCCCCACGGATCCCGATCTAGGGACCCCAGCAGCTCCTCCCTGGCACGCGACTTTGAGTCGCCGATGGCCAGCCACAGAGTCTCCTTAGACGCGCGGTACACCTCATACAGCGCGTCCTCCTCGGCGGAATCCCGTCGACGCCGCCTCTGGTATCGGGTGTACCGGCGACGAGCCGCAACGCACGCTTTGCGCAATTGCGCGATCTCGGCGATCCACCAGTACACCTGGCGCTTTGCGGACCGTTGGCGGACACGGGGCATGGACGCGTCACAGATCTGCGTCATCGCCCCGCGAAACCATAGCGCCACCGCTTCGGCGTCGACGGGGCCGTCCGTCGTCGACTCCCAGATCCAGAACTGAACTAGGGCAGCTTCCTGAAGTAGTTCCCTGTCGATGCGCTTAAGCGCCCAACGCGGGCCGTCGTTAATCGGGGTTGTTGAATGGCGGCCGCTCGCAGTCTGGGCAGAGACGACGAACCGGATATACCGATGGTCCGACAGCGTCTCCACCTCTGCGGCGACACGCCAGTCGCGGACTCGGCTGGCGACAGAGGGGCAAGCAAACGAGACGTCCACTATCGACCCACCCCGCTGCCGCACGCACGTGTATTCCGAACCCCGATTCAGGACGACCAGACCAGTCGTCACCGTCCACTCTTCTAGCACCTAGCCCCGAGGGTCAGTGACCGGAGATCCCCACGCCGATGACTTGGCGTTGAGATCCTCGAGCACCAGAACGGGACGAGGGTGATAGCGGCCTACGACGGCGCCCAACTCGACAAGGAAACCCTCAAAGTCGGCGAGACTCTTGTTGGGGGAGAAATACGCCCCTACAACTACGATGCCGCCTGAGACTGCAGCAACCCAGCCGCGGCCCCGAGACGGGTCGATCAGAGTCTCGCCAATAATGGCCACCAAACCGTCAGCGCATCCCAACCAGTTGTCACGGGCGGGAATGAAGTACGGTTCGGCGACCACAGCCACGTGAATCGACCACTCTGCCATGCTCTGGAGTAGGAGATCCTGAGCTCTGGCACAGTGGTTGATGTCGCCCTGGAGAAAGTGGAATTGTGCCGTTACTGACATTCCATTCCCTCGGCAACGGTCCTGGGCCGGGAGTTGGCCGCGGAGCTGCTAGCCTGCGGGGGCAGCGAGGTCAACCCGGCAGGCTTAGTGCTCCTCTTCTTTTCCTTTTTCTTCTTCTTGCTGGCAGGCGCCCCACAGGCCCCTCCGCCTACTCTGTGCTCCGCTGGCCTTCCCGCAGCAGAACAAAGGCTGCAGTTGTGCGCCGCGGAGCACAGGGCAGCCTTGTGGCCAGGCTGGCCGCAGCGATAACAGAGGTCACTACGGTCAACCTCGGCGGTGCACTTCGCCCGGACGTGCACTTTTTCCAGGCACCGAAAGCACTGCAAAGCCCGGGGCTGTAAGAGCTTGGTCCTTGCCGCCACCCAGCCTACCAGCAATCTGCCGCTATCGGCGATCTTCTTCGCCGGCGCTACAGGGCACCGAACCCAGACCGCGCCGAGTCCGGTGGCGTCGGTGCGTATATCGCCAGCCCGCACCTTGTCCGGCGTACACTCTCCGCTTCTGGCAACGGCCGCCACCACCTCCTTAGAGGTCACGGAGTCGTCCAGGCCAGCAATCCGCACCTCTGCGGGTTTCATTGGTCTGGAGACCCGGACGTCCTCAGGGTCGAGGACCTCCCTCATCTTGGCGGCCAGTGCGTCCGCCTTTTCGGCACTGCCGCTCACAGTGCCAGCCACCTCGAACAGCCGTGCACCCATGGCAGCCTGCCTAAGGGTGACGGACTGATGGCCAAGATCAGATAATTTGATCTTGGCCTTGGCCTCGGCGATGACCGACTGGTACGTCACGCCACGCTCCACAGCTCCGGGCTGCAACGTTAGCGTCACAGCGTTGGACCGCGGAATATGTACATCCGGTCTCTTGCGACCGCCTTTGGCAGTCCGCCGTGCAGGTTTAGGAGCCGTCTTTGCGGTTCCACCTGGGGCACATGCAGCTGCTGCGGCCTTCTTGGCAGCTTTGCGGGCCTTCTTGCGGCCCACGACTTTCGCCCAGGTCTCACCCTTAGACCCGGCAGTCGTGGGCTGGTTGCTCGGAGGAGCTCCCTCCGCGGGCTTTTTGTTACCCTCCGCGGGCTTCCCCTTTTGAGGCGCAAGTCTCGGCGGCTCCTCAGTCCTCCGCGTGTCAACCGCTAAAGGCGGGCGGAGGATTTCCGCCGGGAGACGCCGAGAAATTGCCTCCAGCCGAGTGTTAACCATGCTCCCGCACTGGAGCATGCAGAGCCGGACAATGCGCTCGACCTCTTCGTCGGTACGAGGGCTTGCCGGTCGCGGTGCGGGAGTCGGGTCCACTACAGGTGCGGCATTGCTGGACCTGCGTTGCTGCTGCTGCTCGCTTAGCGCAGCAACTTGCCGCCGGAGGTCCTCCAAGTCATTTCTGAGGCGGCTGTTTTCCTCCTGCAACTTTGCGACCTCGTCAGAGGCCGTCCTGTTGAGGAGGATGCCAACCGCCTCCCTGATATCCACGGCAGCCTCCTTTAAGCCACGGTTGAACGTGCCCTTCAGGCTGCCGGACTTGATGGCAACCTTCAGGACTAAGTCCACCCCATCCAGAGCCAGCTGGCTTAAGGCCATCGCAGATGGCTCTCCCCCTTCCGCCGCAAGAGCAGCTCGTCGCTCGCGAGCACGTCGGGCCATTTCCGACACTTCGTCGGCCGCGACGGCTTTGCGCTGCTCCCTCTTGGCGGCATTGAGCTCCGCCTTTGAGCTCCCCAGCGAGGCACAGCTTTCACCGCCTTCGCCAGGGTCCTCCGTAGTGAACCCCATGTCACTCTCTGCTTCGCTAGCCGCCGGGGTATTGGGGTACACGAACCGTCCGTGCTTATCCCTCCGCAGCTGCGAAGTACTCGCCCATCTCGATGCCTGCCGACCCCTCCCCGAAGTCGGCAACTTGGGGGCCGGCAGGCCTTCCTCGTCTGACGATCGGCACACTGGACGTTTCCTAGCGGAAGACGTCCCACGCGATCGATTTCCGCCGCTACCAGTATCAGATCCTGCCTTTTCTACCTCTACTGTTTTTTTTAAATATTTTTCTTTGTCCATTTTTATCCCACGAGTGTGGAGGAAATAATAGTCCATCCGAGCAGCGCCTCCTTTGCCCGGATAAGCCTATGCGTAACCCGTCAAGGGTGTCGGCCGGTACCCCGACGGGGGCAACGCTAACGACTGAACATTTACCCATCAGCCATGCAGCTCCTCGCGGCGTGCCACGCTTGAGCTTCGGGTGATTTTTTAAAGAGGTTATCATCCTCGCGACTCCAGGCGGTTAAGCCAAGAGCCCTCGGCCCCTTAGGCGCCGCGAGACGTGATCTCGACGACACGCCATAGGGATTCCGAGGTTCGAATGGTGGCAGAGTCGATACGGGTTCTTCCCATGCCTGCCCAGAGACCGGGTTAGGGAACACTGAGCCCATTCTGTTTCCTTTTTTACAGGGTGTGGTCCCTGAAAATCCCGCAATTACGGGTTGCCCGGCGTCGGCAAAAGCCGAGTGCACCTGGCACCTCACCGCGCATGTCACATTCTCTGTTCCTCTCAAGGGAGAGGATACAGGAAGCAACTAATAGGCCCTCCACTATGCAAACAAGCCCTCACCCAGCCAGTTTTGGTCCGCGACGGTTTCCCGCTACCACCCATATCTGAGTGGCGTTCCCCTATCCGCCACCTGGAGACGCGCCCGATGGGAGCTCTGGCAACTCCATACGGGAACCCAACCTTACCTAACCTAACTTGCGTAAGTCCCGCCGCATGCATTTGGAGATCTGTCTGTTCAGATGCCTGTATGCTGTCAAGTCTGTTGAAGAATATAGCTTCATCTCCCGTCTAACAGCCATGAGATTAAGAGTGTGATCGGAGAGTTTTTGTGTTCTTCTGCGGCGGATCTTGCAGAACTTAGCTCCGACCGCATGGACAGTTTCCACGAGCTTGTCATTCATATCGTCCACTTCATTGAAGTCTTCTAGGCACTGAAAACGGTTTTGTAACTCGAGCTGAAAGGTTTCGGGACTTTGAAACAGAGCACGAGGGGGACGGAGCGTTGACTTCATTAGACGAGACCTCTCCAACTTAACGTTTAGGTTCAGTGTGCCTCAAACCATTCGGTGATCGCTACCAGTTTTCTCCCTCGCGATCACGGAGACATCACTGAACAGTTGTCGTCTGGCCGTCATAATGAAGTCAATCTCATTTTTTGTCGAACCGTCGGGGCTCGACCAGGTCCACTTCCTGTGGGACCGCTTCTGGAAGAAAGAGTTTAGCATAAAGAGTCCCTCTTTCTCCATGAAGTCGGCCAGCTGCTGGCCCCTTGGGTTCCGTTGCCCTATTCCAAATTTCCCTACTTTCAGCTCACCGTTCTCTCTTGTGCCTAGTTTTGCATTGAAGTCTCCCATTAACACCGTATATTGGGTTTTGAAGGAATGCATGGCTCTAGAGATATCCTAATACATTTCCTCCACCTCCTCATCGGGGTGTGCCGACGTTGGTGCGTAAACCTGTATGACCTTCAGCGAATACCGTTTGATGATTCTGAGTATAAGGTACGCAACCTTCGTCGACACACTCCCGATCTTTACAACGTTGTTAACGAGAGACTTGTGGACGATAAATCCGACACCTCCTTGGGACAGATGGTCGCCCTCCCGGTGATTGAGCATGTTGCCGGATTCGAGGATTACCGTATCCTCCCCCTCTCTTCGGACTTCGGATATTTATGAAATAAAACGTGGGATACCTATCCAATCGTTACCGGAAAGACTACTAGAAAAAAGAATAAGCCCATTCGACTTACCACATCCCTCCGAAAGGAAGAAATATACATTCGAATACATAAACTCTCAGCAAGATATCGACGAAAAAACTAATAACTGGTTAAAAGTCTACACTGACGGAAGCAAACTTAATAACAAAGTGGGAGCCGCCGTCACCATCTGGGACAAGAACACCGAAACAAAAAGTATTAACTTCAGACTTAAAACTATTGCAGCGTCTACCAAGCCGAACTCGTGGCAATTTTGAGGGCTTTAGAATACTTGATAGCGAAAAACCAACTGGAAGCAAATATTTTTAGCGACTCTAGATCTGCAATAATGAGTATCAGTTATCAAATTTTCTGACAATATTTTATAATATATATTTTTTGACAATTTATTAATTCTATATTCATTATTTTATTTTATTAATCGTCTTATTAGGCGCATATTAGCGAATATTTCGCCTACACATCCATCCCGGTTTTATTACTTAGTAGTTATACATTTAAATAAAACTAATTTTACGGATTTCATCGCGTATATTAACTTATTTTACTTTCCCGACGTTTCAAGCACTTTACAGCACCCATGGTCACGGAGGGGACTGAGGTGTATATATCTTTTCATTATTTACGACAGGTTGTGATATTACTAAAGTATATTTTAAATCTTTTGACACTTTATTTTAACATATTATAAATATTCTTATTCATTTTATTTGAAAACCTTATTGTCTTAATGGGCAATTTTTAATTATTTTAAGTTTTTTGTTTATTGTTTTTGTTTGACAAAGCCTTCTGAAAGGAAATAAGCATGTTCAAAACACTTCCGCAAAACAAGTCTGAATCTTCCACGGTGGACTCTAATATGAGAACCGAAAAAGGAGGAACTTCGGCGGGGAAAGACAAAGGGCTAACATCCCTGGTAAGGAAAAGTGTTGGTGAGCTGGAATCTCGTCTTGGTGCTGCATCCAAAACAAAGACAACCACAATGCTGCCAAAGCAAAAGTCAAAAATCTCCTCTGCCACCGAAATTGACGAAAACCAAGAGGTTGTAGAAACGACCAAATAGTTAAATAGAGCTCAAGAGGCGAAGGCCTACTTGGTTAGAAATAAAATTATTTATTTATTTTTTATTTATTTATTTACATCCAACTTATATCTAACATTACAGGTTTCTACCCAATGCGATAGATAAAGCACTATTTACAATCATATATTACCTATATTACTACACTACCTTATAACTAATTATCCATAAAGCAAGTTTTGTGAATTCGTTCAGAGTACAAAAGAATAAATCTGATTTTCTGTCGATGAGGTTTAATGTTCGAAAAGCTCGCGTCAAGGGTGCCTCTCGCAGTATGTTAATGCGACATCTAGGGACGGCCAGTAGGTCTGGCTGACGCCGCCGCCATACATATCTATCCGGAACATAAATATTAATCTTCTTCAACATATTCTCATTAATAATTTTACTCCTAAGGACCATAAAAATACATGAAACTAGTCTAAGTTCTCTCCTTACCCTGAGCTGATTGTATCCTACCATACCCAGAACAAATAATGTGGGGTATTGCAGTGGGTAAAAAGGATACATCCCATATAACTTGAGATATAAATACCTTACAAATTTGTTTTGTACCTTCTCCAGCATTAGATCGTACTTCTTCTCATGTGTAGCCCAAATTATTGAATTACACTCCAAATGACTCCGTACTAGTGTGTTGTACAAAGCTATAATAGCTTGCACATTTATGAAACCGTTAACCGTTTGTGTGGGAACGTAAAACCTAGAGTTCTAAAAGCCTTTTTACATATATCAACAATATGATTCTTAAACGTTAAATCAACAGAAAATTTTACTCCTAAATCCATGACTTGCATTACCCTAGACATAGGTGTCCTGTCAATGTAATATGTATACTCTATGGGCATATGTTTGCGCGTGAAAGATATTGTTAAGCATTTAGCGGTATTAAATTGTAATTTGTTGTCTTTGCTCCATTCAACAACTTTATTTATATCGTCTTGGAGACTATCACAGTCCTCCAAACTACCTATATTCATCGATAACTCAAGGTCTTCCGCAAATAATAAACATTTTGATTTCTTCACAACATTGAGTAAGTCATTTATCATGATTAAAAACTCCAAAGGTCCTAGATTCGACCCCTGACTCACACCAGACCAGGTAAAATATGGTTTTGTCTTATGACCCTCATATGCTACATACTGTTGCCTATCTGTCATGTAGCTAGCGAAAAATCTCAATAAATGTGGGGTGAAACCAAATTTTGCCATTTTTTTTTAGTAATATGTCATTATTTACCAAATCAAATGTTTTTTTGAAATCAAAATAAGCAGTATCAGCTTGTCCCCCACTATCAACTACTGGTATTATATCGGCCGTAAGCTCTAGAAGGTTACTCGCAGTGCTCCGAGCAGGTCTGAACCCGTGCTGCGCTTCCGATAGCTGTGTGTTTATCTGTTGATATAAGCTTTTGTATATAGCCGACTCCAACACCTTGGCTGGAGTAGACAGCACTGCTACCGGTCTAAAGTTCTCTACACTGATCGCTATATTTCCTTTTGGAACGGGAACCACCTTCGTTATTTTCCATTTTTCTGGAAACCTAGCTTGGTTTAAACAGTTATTGTAAATGTGAAGTAGTGGTTTTGCTAGCGCAGAATGGCAATCTTTAAAGATAAAAGGTGGTATCCCGTCTGGTCCTGCAGATTTCTTTGGCTTAAGTTGTTTAAGTGCGGTCAGTATGTTCTTAAGTTGCAACTGGCTCAAGTGAATTCGCGCTGCCCCGTTATCCCCTCCGGCGTCAATGATAGCCTTACTCACATTTAAGTTTGGTCTCTGTGTAGTATACACCGAATGAAAGTATTTTGAAAACTCAATAGCACAAAGCCCGTTGGTCAAAACCTCCCCATTTATTAAAATTTTTTTTGGATTTAGATTACCTCTTTTGGAATTAACAAAATTCCAAAAGGATTTTGGGTCTCTTTAGAGATTATTTTGCACGCAGTTCTTATACTGGTTATGTGCAGTTACTAGCATATTTTTAACTTTAGTTCTCAACTCAGCGAATTTTATATAGTCAGTGACTAATCGTGTCTTTTTATATTTTTTATGGGACGTAGCTTTATATTTTATTAAATTAATAATATCCCTAGTATACCATTAAAGGTATATCCGACCTGAGCGTACCCGTTTTGTTTTTCTTTTTGGTACACATTTGTCTAATGCTAAGTTAATCTCCTTGTAAAAATAATCTAAGCTTTGTTCTAAATCTAATGAATAAATTGGGGTCCAGTCTATGTTAAATATTGATGAATATAATAATAAAAAATCAGCTTTGTAAAAATTCCATTGTAAGGTACCTGTATCATTATCGGGGGATGTAGGCGTCCGTGGCAGATTCCCGGTGGTTGGCGAAGACACAGTCACTGTCACTTCCAGTGGAGGATGGTACTCATCCACCCTCACAAGACTAGTTTCTGAAGCTCGAACCTTCACACAATCTTCATCCTCAAATGAACTCAAGACCAAGTCCAACAATTTATTGTCACAGTTACTCACCCTGTTACTCTGAACGAATCCACAGAATGATATAAAAAAGTCAAAATAATTTATTATATTTGACGAACATGAATTAAGATTAAAATCACCTATCACTATTATTTTTCTATAACAAGCACATATATTTTCTATTATTCTGAACATTACCATATACTCATTATCTTTACTACAAGGCGGAATATAAACTACACACAATAAAAACAAAAAAACGATTTTTTAAGTAAACAGACGCACATACTAATTCAAAGACGTGATCGTCTATGTTTACATCACTCGGACCGAGAACTCGCCGTAGTTCAAATTGCGCCTCCCTGCTTGCGGCCATCCGCTCGATCACAACGAAGAATAGTGTAACTTGGTGGAATTAACTCTGCGTCTTGAATAGACTGGTAACATCCTGTTTCCGTTATTGCATATAAGTCAGCCTTCATCGATGATATGCCAGTATAAAAATCTTCAATTTTTGTTCTAAGTCCTCTTACATTTTGATAATATAAATCTATCGAACGTTTTACTTTCTTGGTATTTATTTTATGTTTGTTGTTGTTTGTGGTATGATTTCCGAAACCAAATCCATTCGCAAAATTCAATATTTATGGGCCAACTTTCAGTTTTACATATTTTATCATAATGACCCTCCGGAACTGCAATAATGAAGGAGGCGTAATCTCTCTCTGTCTTGTGCCTTATTTTCTCTATTTTTACTTGTATTTCCTCTTCATATAAGCTTTTAATGTATTTTTCTAAATTTGTTTCTGTGGTGTCTTTGTTAAGACGCCATACATGTAGGTATTTTTTCGTTCGGTTCCCTGGATTAAATTCACATTAGAGATTCCGCCTTTCTTTACTTCACGGTTGGAGTATCTACTCTTTTTTTATTGTTCGTAACAACTTTCCAATTTTCTGCGCTCATTAAATTCCCTTCGATTTTGTCTTCACTATCGATTTTGATGATTTCATCCCTTGACCTATTGGATTCGCAACTTAAAACATTTGCCTGTTTCATGGCCCCACATTCCTTTACTTTATCAGTCGCGGTAATCTGCAATGGTTTGTATTTTTTAACTGCATCAACAAATGATACAGATGGTTCTTTAGGCGACATTTGCTGGTTATTTGATGGCATTACATTCCTTTTTTTTAATGCGGTGGCTTCTAATTCCATATTTTTTCTCATTAGTTCTTCAATTTTAGTCTCTAATACTTCTATTTTACTGGTTTCTTGTTGTACTACCCTCAATATGGTTTTTACTTCGTGTAACTCGTTTTCCGTTTTTATCAGTTTACATTGTAATAGTGCATATTCTTTATTTTGTTCATCGAGTTTTATGTTCATTTCTCTTCTAAACTCCCTCAATTCGTCAAGAAGTTTATTCTCAAAAGAAGAAACCATTATTTCCTTGGTATTTTTACGAGTACCGCCATGTTCGTTATAAACGAAATTGCTAGTTGTAAATGTTTTGTTCGTGATAATATTATTACAACGTACCGGTGTTCCGGTGTTATCCTTCTTCGGAATAGTACATACACACTCCGGGCAGATCCACGTATCCTTATACTCCTGCGAGAGAGTATCAAAACTTTCTTCCTGTATAGCAAGACACTTCAGATGGTAAAGCTTCTTGCATAATTGTTTCGAACACTTCATGTACAAAACATCGTATATTAGGGTATCGTACCCGGCGCATTTAATTCCCATTTGGGAGATTCTTCCACGTAAATAAATTTATAATACACTTTTACACTTTTAAATACGTCCGTTCGCTTAGACGCCTGACGACCGTTTTCATTATCATTAAATAGCTCACGTAATTAGAAAACGGAAATAAAACACAAAATAATAGAAGCACTAGACAAATTATATGGTTTGTCAAACGAAGTTGAAGAAGGTAACGGGTATAGTATAAAAAAAGTAAAGATAGGTCAAGAGAAAAATCTAGAAATAGAACACGAATTAATAAGAAAAATGGAGGAGCATTCCAAATTTTTAACAGTATGCAGAACCGAAACCCAACGTTTGAGCGAAGAGTTGAAAAGCCACAGAGAGGAGCTTATCACCTACGCAAGTGTGACAGCAAATCGGACCAAAAGACAGCCCCTTGAGCATATCACACCCCACTCTACAAGCCACTCTATAAACACATTATCTCCACAAATGCACTCCATCATAGTAACATCAGGCAATGTAAAAGACACTAGTAGTGAAGTCCTCGAAAAGATAAGAGTGGCGGTGAATGCAAAGGTGAGCGGGTTGAGGGTAGATAAAGTAAGAAAGGCTTGAGAACAGAAGGTGATTGTTGGTTGCAACACCAGGGAGGAAATGGAAAAGGTAGCTGACAGACTGAAAGCCAGTGATACGGGGCTCTCAATTGAGGAAACTAAAAATAAAGACCCACTGGTCATATTGAAGGACCTACTGCTGATTAATACCAATGATGATATAATAGCTGCAATTAAGTACCAGAACAAAAACTTGCTGGAATCTTTGAAAAGTGAAGATGTGAGGCTAGTAGTACGATTCCGAAAAAAGACCAGGAATCCTCACACGAACCATGTGATCCTTCAGGTCTCCCCACCAGTGTGGAAACGACTTGTTGAGATTGGACGTGTACATGTAGACTTGCAGCAGGTAGTGGTGGCTGACTATTCACCACTAGTGCAATGTTCCAGGTGTCTTGCATATGGGCATGGCAAAAGACACTGCAAAGAGACAGAAGACAAGTCTTCTCATTGTGGAGGTCCACATATGAAAGTCTCATGTACTGCGTTCATCGATGGAAAATTTCCATCTTGAACCAATTGCCTTAAGGCGAAATTAAACCGCACAAATCACAACGCATTCGATAGCATCTGTCCAGTGCGTAGAAAGTGGGAAACAATAGCAAGAACAGGTGTGGCATATTGCTAAAGTAGTGGTTAGGGACAGCAGCAAAAACTTAGGAAGACAAAATAGAAAAGATATATCCATCCTAGGGGCACAAGCTAATCTTCAGAGAAAGGAACTGGCAACAACCGAATTAATGCTCGAAGCAAGTAAGAGTGGAATTAGCTTTGCCCTGATACAGGAACCATACGTGGGGGGAATAGGATGCATGAAGGACTACCGGGGAGTTCGCGTGTTCCAGTGCTCCAAGAGAAGGGAAGGTGTAGTGAAGGCGGCAAAAGCTGTCTTCGATAGTAATATCGACATCACTCAATGTCCATCTCTCACCAGGAACAACATCGCAGTGGTTAAAATAAGAACGGACACCTGGGAGTTAGCAGTGATCTCATTGTATCTGGAACCGGACTCACCTAATGAACCGTACCTAGCTCAACTGAAAACAATAGTTTCGAGAATGGGAAGAACCCAAATACTTATTAGGAGGGGACGTAAATGCGAAGAGTCCATGATGGGGAAGCGTGAGAGAAGATGAACGAGGAGAAGCACTTTTGGGTACCCTAGATGAACTTGGTCTCTGTATACTAAATGAGGGAGATAGACCAACCTTCGATACAATAAGAAAAGGTAAAAGATATAAGAGCCACGTGTACATCACAGCGTGCTCTGAAAATTTTCTGAAACTGGTGGAGAACTGGAAAATAGATGATAGCATGACAAGTTCGGACCATAACACAATTACTTTTCAAATAAAATTAACGAAATCATTTGGTACTTCAATAAAAAGAACTACAAGGGTATACAATACAAAAAAGGCAAAATGGAGTCAGTTTCATGAGAAACTGAACTGAATGTCACCACCAAAAAGCGACGCATCAGATGCGCTGCCACAGTGCGAAAAGCCGCTGTTGTAGAGGAGTATCTAAAAGCGAAAGAAACCTATGAAAGTAAAGCAAAAAAAGCTCGGGTAAAAAGTTGGAAGGAGTTTTGTGGTAGACAGGACAGGGAGGGTTTATGGGATGGAATATACCGGGTTATTGGAAGAACAACAAAAAGGCATGAAGATCTGCCTTTCATTAAATCAAAGAATCAGCGAAGATGTTAGCCGAGACCTTTTACCCGGAGGATACAGTTGAGGCTGATAATGCAGAACATCAGCATATTAGGAAGCAAGCCAAAAAAGTGAATGTATGGACCCAAATAACTCTTGGGACTTGCCATTTACACTTTCAGAGCTCAAAAATGCAACTAACAGCTATCAACCCAAAAAAGGCTCCGGGTGGAGATGGTTTTACGGCTGACATCTGCCGAGAAGCTATCCTCCATGCCCCAGAGATTTACCTGAGTATAGTAAACAAATGCCTAAAGTTGGGACACTTCCCCACCATCTGGAATGAGGCAGTAGTGGTGGCGCTGCGTAAACCAGGAAAGGAAAGGACAGTTATACGCATCCCAAGGCATATAGACAAATAGGCCTATTATCAGTAATGGGGAAAATCCTGGAAAAGACGATTTTTAGACGGATTAGATGGCATATTCAACCTGGTAGTAGTACTCGCCAATACGGCTTCACACCTCAGCAAAGTACCGAGGACTCTCTCTATGACATGTTGGAATACATAAAAATACAGCTGCAAAACAAAAAGATAATAACAATGATATCACTTGACATAGAGGAAGCCTTCGATAGCGCTTGGTGGCCAGTTATCCGATGCCGATTGGTTGAGGAAAATTGTCCCAAAAATTTAAGAAGGATAATAGATAGTTATCTCCAGGAAAGAAAAGTAAAAGTGAGATATGCTGGAGTGGAGCAAACCCGGAAAACCACAAAAGGGTGCGTACAAGGTTCAATTGGAGGACCAGTGCTGTGGAACCTGCTTCTTGATCCCTTGCTCAAGGAGCTGGATACAAGAAGTCACAGATGCCAGGCGTTTGCTGATGATATCGTCCTACTGTTTGCGGGGGACACTGCCCTTGAAATCCAGAAACGTGCAAATGCCGCTCTTGAACATGTTCGGATGTGGGGAATTCGTAACAAGCTCAAATTCGCGCCACAAAATACCAAGGCAATGGTCATAACCAACAAACTGAAGTACAATTCACCACGTCTGAGCATGGGCGGGATAGGCATTGGCATGTCGGAGGGGATCAAGGTGCTTGTTCTCACCGTAGACAGAAAACTCACATTTACCAACCACGTCAGAAATGTGTGCATGAAGGCAACAGCTTTATACTTACAACTGTCGAGAGCTGCTAAGATCATTTGAGGCCTTCAACCAGAGATAATAAGGACGATATATACGGCAGTCACTAAACCGATTGTTATGTACGCTGCGAGCGTGTGGGCACCAGCTGCAAGTAAGTTGGGAGTCCAAAAGCACCTTAACACTGTGCAGAGAGGATTCGCCCAAAAATTATCAAGGCCTACCGTACAGTTTCCTTACATTCGGCACTAGCACTGGCAGGTCTGCTTCCTCTAGATCTAAGGATCCAAGAAGCAGCATCTCTTTACTTGGCAAAGAGAGGAAAACTCCAGTCAGTGTTGGGAGACCGAATCGTGGAGACAAGGGTAAGATTTATAGAACTGCCTCACCCATCGTCAGATATGGACCTAGAATTCGTCAGCTTGTTGAACGAGGACGATTTGAGACACTATAACACCCAGAATCTCCGAATATTCACTGATGGAAGCAAAATAGAGGGCAAGGTCGGACCAGCATTATTCATATGGAATAGTGCTTCCAAGATCCAAACTCTAAAGCTCAAACTATCAGATTTTTGCTCCGTTTACCAGGCGGAATTGCTGGCCATATACAAGGCAACTGAGCGAGTCCTCGAAAGCAATGAGTTTCAGAGTTTACAGTGACTCGAGATCAGCACTCGAGAGTATTGTGAACCAAGACTCCCAACACCCCCTCGCAGTCCAGACCCGACATAATATAACGACCATCTTGAACCAGCAAAAATGTATCCAACTCTTTTGGATCAAAGCCCATGTAAGATTAGCTGGCAATGAACGTGCAGACGAGTTGGCGAAGCATGCAGCGTTGCGAATAAAAACCAAGCCAGAGTACGATCGGTGCCCGGTTTCCTACGTAAAACGGTTGCTTCGTAAAGATACCGTAAATAGATGGAACCAAAGGTATAAAGAAGGAGAAACAGGTAAAACAACGAAACTTTTCCTGCTGGATATTGTTGATGGATACCAATTGGTCAAAAAGACAAACCTGTCCCCAACGATGATCCAGGCCATGACCGGACATGGTGGATCCTCTGAGCATCTTTACCGTTTTCGGTGCAAAGAGAATTCATCGTGTCCATGTGAGCCAGGAGTCGAGGAGACGGTTCTACATATCCTCCTGGAATGTCCTAGATTCGCAACTGATAGACATAACTTTGAGAACACGGTAGAAACGAATTTGAAATAAGATAATTTAAGCATATTGTTGGCTAGCAAGAAAACTAAATATAAATTCATAGAATATTGTGAGGGTGTTGTAAATAGAGTCATAAAATATAATAAAAATTAAGATTTGTGTTATTTATATTTATTATGTATTTTAAGCGCGTTAATTACCTAGGTAAGAAAGCTATTGGTGTTTCCTTGTACGTATAACTTGTTGTGCGACTGACGCCAAACTGAGTGACGCTGTCTCTATTTAGTAAAAATTTATTCATACAAGACTCCCCAATACACCGAATTTTCGCCATTTCGCAGCCGAAAAAAATTAATTATGGCTAAACAAAACAAAATTACCCTGCCATTTACATTTAGTGGCTTCCCACATGATAGATGAAGAGATTAAAAATAGATTGAGTTAAACGATTGATATTTTCAAAAGTTATCGTGTTTACAAGCCTTGCGAACTTGATAAATCCACACCATAAGCCACTATAACCCCTTTTTTATTTAGAAATAGCAATTAATCGATTTAAAACAAATATTAATAAGTTCAAAAATCATTTATCTTTCTATCAATGTGCTTTTTATATCATTTATATGTATAATATGATTGCTAGATATGATTTCAAGCGATAAAACGTTGGAATCTTAATATTTAGGCGATAGTAGAAAATACCTTGCGCTTTCGCTTGAGGCATGCAATGGTAGCATACAACTAACAGGTCAGTGACCCGTGCCGTCTTTTCAACCAGTCTGGCAAGACCGGCCGAATAGCCTCGACAGTCCTGCTTCCTGCCTTCGTGTGAGCTAGACACTCTTTCAACTTTTCAAGCATAAGCTGCCGGGTGTGAAGCTTCCGCAATTGCCACTCTCTGGGAGAAGGGAGATACCCTCGATGTCGAACAATTACAATTGAGATGCAGTCTTCAACAGGTGAGCATGTGAACAGTGACTGCACGTCAAAACTGACCATAGTTTCATTGTCTGCTAGATGTAGGTCTTTAATCTCGCTGACAAAATGGTAGAAATCCTTTGTGTATGCTTTTATATGCCCCTGAGCGGTGAGAGTATTTTCGCTAAATATTGAGCCAATATGTAAATTGGTGGCTCATTATGGGATGTAGTGGAGCATTGGGTTTGTGTATTTTTGGTAACCCATTTAGACGCAATTAGAATTACGACAATTTTTATAAATCTCAAAAAATATTAAGATGAGCAGAAAAATACTAAATTGTCTGAAATATCTTTTATTTAAACATCATTAATTTAACATCTTAACCTAATATCACAAATTGGAATGAATCTCTTCATTAATTAAAATAAAATAAAATCTTTAGACTAAGATCAATATCATGAAGTAATAGACATGAGCTAAATAACTTCTCGTCCAAAAACTACACGAGCACGGGTTGGCGGTGGGCGTGAACACGCACAGCTTTGCGCTATAAAAGGGCGGACTCTCGAAGTCCTCGCCGCCGCCGGGCTCCATCGGCATCGACGGCCGTGAACGCCGGCAGCCCCGCCGCTATCTCGGCCAGCTTGCGAGGATCCAGACACAAACCATTCCGCTCTGGGCTCAGTTCGTCTGTCTGGACTTGCCGATCGGTGGATGTTGATCGCTCTGAAATAATAGGCAGTTAGCCTGTTAGGCAATATAATTTGTTTTAGTTTAAGCGTTTTGGAATATAGTGGTTATCTTCTGCATTTAAAATTTATATCATTCAATTTTTAGTTACAATGTTTTCTAATATATTTATGCAAATCCTAAACAGTTCATAAAACTAATTTTTATATAACATGATAGACACGATTTTAAGGTTAAAATAAAAAAACTGTAGGATGATTGAGATGACTCATCATCAATAATATTTATCTATTCATTCATTCCAGCTTATAAAAGTCTATTGTCTACGACAAGGGCTTCTCTCAACTTTTTCTTAGGAATGATTTTGCCATAGTTGTAACGTTTGGCAGGTGGGTTGGCAACCGCTGTTTTTATAATTTTGAGTTGTTATCATGAAGATGCTGCTTCTCATTTCCGGTCTCAGTTTCTCTCTGCTGATGTTCTTACACCGCCTCTACGCGGTTTATTTATTCAGATTTATTCCATTATTGTGCATTAATTTCATTACGTTCATTTCTACGTTTTAGAGCTATGCTACAGCAATATTATGGTTGTAGCTCGAATTGGTCGGCTCGACAGGAGTAAGATCACACTCTCAAAGAATACCAGCGTAATATAGCAGCGCAAATTATTGTTTCGTATGGTGTGAGTAGAGAAACGGACAATCTTTTTACTGGAATCGAGGCATAGTCGTCGGGTGACAACGCATCTGCATTGTGATTCTTAATCGAGCATAGACGTAGATGTCTGTGGACTATGATGACTGTGAGCTCGTTTGTCACCATTATTCTATAAATGGCATTCCATCTCTAATTCTCCAATAATTTGTTTTATATTAGACACAACTTTAAAGTAAAGATGAAATCTGTGGGATGACAAACAAGGTGATTTAACATCAAAGTTATTAATCCATTAATTCCAGTATTGTATGATGGTTGTTCGAGTGGGAGGCGTGTCCGCACCGGTGACGTCGAGCGTCGAGAAGTCGGTGGAGGGCGTGCGTGCGGCGTGCGTGGGGGGCGGGTGCGAGGGCGGGGGCGGGGGCGGGCGGGGCAGCGGCGCGGCGCCCACGAGCGCGGCGCACACGGCGCCGCCCGCCGCGCCCGCGCCGCGCCACCGCGCCGCCGTCAGGCTCGCGCGCACGTTGCGCTCCGGACGCACCAAGATTATGTACACCTGCAACCATGTCCACCCGACTAAATTTTAACAATATTGTAATAATATTACATTATTATTATTGAACAAAGTTATAAACTTTTATTCTGTTGGACTTATTATTGTAAATACATGTATCCAAAAACAATTTTTACTGTATGCTGTCTGTCTACTCTTGTAATAAACCAATGTACACAAGTGAGTCTATTCTAACAAAATACAGCAGTGCATCATAAGAAAACACACAGTTAAAAATGTAGCTGTAATTACTACATCAGCTAAATTATTAAGTACGAAACCGATATCAATGCAATGTCGTACATTATATTATTATTAGATATCTTTCATCACGAGTTATGTTAGATTTGGTTCCAACAATTTCGAATGCCAATAATATCGTCATCCTATCTTTTACCTTCAATACTCCTCCTAAGCAAACAATTTTTTTATTGATTGCTGCTGCTGAGCCGCACTGATCTCATAATTATATCTTGTTTTTAAGGTTAAGAGTCCTGCAAGTTATGAAGCCATTACAATACATTACATCTTTATCCTCAGCAGTGATAAATCAACTGTTGCTTTCCTAATTAAACATAAGGACATTAATTATACACTCAAACACGAAAACTCACAATTTGTGTTTATGAACAAATTTCGGTTTTTCTTGGGACTAATATCCGCAATTGACAGGATTTACAAATAATAAGATTAAAGTTTATGAAATATGTTATTCGATACATGAATTATCGTTTATACGGCATATTCAATCACCTTTGGCGCGAACAGGCAAGCAAGGGTCACGCTGGCACTAAGAGAAATTGTGACGGCCATACTGGTGACGCGAAGTGGCACATGGCTTGCAGTGCCGAAGTAAAGGGGTACAAAAGCGAGCCAAATGACGCACGTAGTATACATAGTGAAACCTGTAAGATAAGGTTATAAGTATCGGGATAGTATTTTGTCAAAAATTGTTTAGTAGAATCCAGATCAATCTATCAATACTTACCAATATGTTTGCTCTCGTTAAATGCTTCTGGTATTTTTCGTGTGAGTACGGCGTATATTGTGCATACTACGATGAGTACAACAGGATAGAAGAAGGCGATAGTATATGAGGCATCCACGTAAGAATCACACACTAGCATATTATCTTCACGCGTAGGATAGTGGTGGATAGCACGAGCCGGCGATGCAATTTGCCATACTACTACAATGATAACCTAAATATAATAAACATAAATTGTTAAGACATAACGCAGTAACTATTGACCATAAAAAAGAAAAATATTTAATATTTAACGGTTTATACCTGGACAGACACTAAAAGTGAACAGATGAGAAGCTGAGATTTAGGTGAGATGAGAGACGGACGACGAGCCGAATGTTTGCTGGCATCGAAAATGCGTGCTATTCTATTAGTTTTTGTAAGTAGAGCAGCATATACAACAGTGAAACAAAATCCCGTGCCAAAACTGTAATAATCATTTGTTACTGATAAAATTGAATGACTGCTGTCAAATAAGATGTTTTAAAAAATTAAGAATTCTTACCGTTGCAAGGAGCAAATTATGTCTGTAGGACGGAGGACGAGTGCGAAGGTGACAAGATAACACATTAAAATACCAGCGAGCAACACAAAGGAGAGTTCTTTCCCGCTGGCACGTACTACAGGCGTCTCCCCATGTACCAGCCACACCAGGGCTACGAACCTGCGCAGGCCAAGAAGCTTTATAGTTCAACGTTAAAAAGAACTTCAAAATAAATACATAATCAATCAAAATAGATATAAGATACACCTAACGACGGTAAGATTGTAAATTTGCAGTCTTATAGTTTTTTGTTGCTCTGTCTATTCTAAATAAATTGATTTGAAATTGTTGGGTGTGCTGCGAGCAGAAAAGCACACGCTTATAGCAATTGAGCTTCAGTTATTTCTTGCACATCCCACTGAACGCAACTTGTACAAAGAAACAACATTAGATTTTGAACATTTAAAAATTTAAACAGTGTTTTTTTTAAGACCAGAGCAAATTTTCAATTTTTGTGATGAATTGTTAATTCGAAAACAATTTCTGATAAAATGGTTTGTTCAATAGGAAAATATTAGGTAAGTCTATTTATCAAAAGACCATTTTGCGTGAGCAATGGCACCATAATTTTATTAAACACCCTATAATTGAAAATGTAAAGGGTGAACCTTATGGCTAATGGCATTCTTTACCATTCAATCCTGGAAGGTTTGAGAAGCTGCAGCAGTTGTACACAGTTTACTAACTAAAATGAGTAATAAAGATATTAGTTACAAGAAAATGTAGATAATTACAATAAAGTAAAGTATACATACATAATACAATATAATTACATACAAATAACAAATATGTAAACGGGCACTAATAAACAAAATGTTTAAAAGTAATAAAGCACTTTAAAAGGCCAAAAATAAAATCACAAGGGATGCGTTATTATGATACATTATACACAAAATAAAGCGAAAGTAGAGATAAAAATCACACAAATCAGGCGGAATTATTTTTAAGATTATATTTTTCAAATAATTCTTGTTACTACTCGTAGTTTTCTTGACACCAGAGCATTATGGATTTCACAATATAAAACGAATTACTTTTATTTATTGAATAAAAATGAGTCTATTCTTATCAATTTTAAGGAATTTATGGCTAATGTAAGAACCCCTGGGAATGAGGTAATCGCTACCAAGATAGTTTTCAATTGTTTTGTCATGTATTATGTCAAAAAATGTCTCGCTGGGTTTCTTGCTGGTTTTTACAACCAGCATGTTACATGATATACGCACATGGTGAGCAGTGCCCCGAGCGCGGAGAAGGCCATGGCGCCGACGGCGGCGGGGTGCGCGGGGCGCAGGTACAGCTCGGGCACGCCGGCGCAGCGCGCGCGTGCCGCGTCGGGAAGCGTGCCACGCGGGCATTCCGCGCACGCCGTCTCCGATACCGGCGACCGGATCTGGACCACGCACCACTCAAATTATAGCGTCAATTGACAAATACAAATAAATAATACGAACAAAATAATACGAATAATTGTCGCTTGGTTATTGAGGACACTTGCACCGAAGCCACGCGTGCAAACGCCGAGCTATATCAATTTACATGAACTTGCTGCCGCAAAAATGCTGATCGTGAAGTATGTGCATCACAATGAATTTAAAACGGATATTGAATATTTACGTAAATCGGGCACATTAACAACAAAAAGTAAATTATTAAATTTAAATCCATATATCTACGCATAGCGTGTATGCGTAGATGTAAAGGAGGCGTGAGAGGTGTGTCAGGATCGCGCCAAATGGAAGTCCGTAGTCTCTGCCTACCCCTCTAGGTGACAGGCGTGAGTGTTTGTGTGTGTGTGTTATTGACAAAGCCGGATTTTTGAAAGTTGGTGGTCGGTTAACAAGAATGCATTTAAATATGGAAGCAAAATATCTCAAAATCTTTCCTCGAAACACTCGCCCTACAGAGCTGGTAATCAATGAAGCCCGTAAACTTACCTTTCATTGAGGTCCCAAATTGACATCTGCTAATCTCAGACAACAATACTGGATCGTTGGAGGATTAAACGTGTGAAAAAACAGTTGAGAAACTATGTAACGTGATGCAAGAACAAGCCGGAACTATCACATTAATTGATGGATGATTTGCCACCGGAACAGATGGAGCTTGCGCCCATATTCTTACATACGGGGTTAGATTACACCGGATTAATAGAAGTCAAGGCGAAAAAAACAAGAAGCGCAAGATCATTGAAGGGCTACATAGCAGTTTTTATCTGTATGTTGACAAAGGCGGTGCACTTGGAGTAAGTGTCCGACGTAGAGGCCTATGGTATTCATGGCAATTTACTTCATTGGATGAGATTGTACATATCCAGGAGGAGCCAGATTGTTGCGGTAAAAGGTTATAACTCTGCTCCAGCAGCGGTCACGTCTGGTGTTCCCCAAGGATCCCACTTAGGGCCATTGTTTTTCATGGTTTTTATAAATGATTTGGTTGACGTAATCCACAGTCACTGCCTACTTTATGCTGACGATATGAAGATATATCGCATGATAAGTGACGTGAATAAGTGCTTAGTTATCACCTTCACTACTAAAAACAATCACCTGGATTTCAAGTATAATATTAATAGCCAGCCTCTGACACGCAAGGAGATTGTTAAGGATTTGGGTGTATATTTCGATTCAAAATTTTCATTTCGTCCACATTATGATTATATTATGCAAAAAAGTTTCAGAAGCTTAGGGTTTATAATTCGTGTAACAAAAGATTTCTCCAAACCTCTCGCATCATTTCGATTATTATATAATTTGGTGTGTTCTGTACTAGAGTATGCATCCACTGTATGGTCACCCTTTTATATGGTACATTGTAACAATATCAAGAAGGTGCAGAGATGTTTCCTTCGCAGTGTTTGTGGCAGATATGGTCACTTGCGTCGTCTACCATTATACGACTCTCGACTAAAGTTTTTTTAATGTCCAACGATTATCTTTGAGGAGACAATTTGCCGAACAAGTTTTTTTGCACAAGATTGTACATTATCCTGTAGATTGCTTAGAGTTACTAAGGCTAATTAACTTCAACTCCGGTATATGAGAATGCGTTCAAAGAATATTTAGGTTAGACGTACACAAGAATAACACTTCCTTTTTCAACCCTGTTGCCAAAATGTGCCATGATTAGGACGAGATTAAGCGTGGTAACGTACATCTGGATATATTTGATAGTAGCCTTGTTAGATTTAAAAGAAAATTACGTGTTTCTCTTAATTTTTAATGGATTTTTTTATCTTGTTTATTTTTGTTACTCTACTGAAGTTATATTATAATGCTGTGTACACTTTTTTGGATTGTAGTTTAGATCATCACCATCATACTTATAATTTTAGAATTGTATGTAACAACTGTCTGTTTGTGTACCTTATTCAATAAAATAAAATAAAAATAAAATACTAATATCGAATCTGGCGTGGTTTCTAATTGAATGAAGCATAGTCATGTAATACATTTATTTAAATCTAATAGTACATTGGGCCCCGCCAATTTTAGACCTATTTTGTACTGCCAATACTTTGTAAAATTTTTGAAAAAATTATTCTCTAATTATTCAAATGTAAAAAAATAATGTAAATAATTAACTTCATAAAAATCAATTCAGTTCCACAAGAGGTCACTTGACAATTGATACAGGTATTGAGCTGATTAAATATATATTTAATATATATTTATGGGAGAATTCACAGGATGCTGTGAGTATATTCTATAACCTATCCAAGGCATTCCATTGTGTTCACCATGAAACATTATTCAGGAAACTTCAACACACTGTTGTAAGATATGATGGTCATAAATTAATTATTTCATATTTAAGTAATGTTGTCATCAACAACACTCGGCGTCTATCTGTTTTTTTTTATAAATTAATGACTTACCTTACATATTAGGGATAACCATGATATAGTATTACTTGCTGATGATACCTCATTAAAGTGTGTGTCAGGGCTTTAACTTTATATTGTCAATATAGTTTTATTCAATGAAAAAAATATTATTATTATTATTTATTATTAATTATCAAATTAAAACGACAATTAATAAAATAGGAAGAACTAAATAATGCTAAATCTAAGTTAGTAAATTGGTTTAACGTTAATAATTTGCGTTTAACATAACGTAACATAACACTCACGCCTGTCACCCAGAGGGGAGGCAGCGATCTTTCGCTTCCTTTACATCCATATATTTACGCATACACGCACGTCGGTTAAGGGTATTCCTAATCTGACCCATTTTCAATTATCGCCAATTTGGTCCATAAACTTTCGTCTAGGGAAGGGATAGCCTTCCCGAGTCTGCCGTTCACCTCTGCAATATAAATTTGCTTTGTCACTCTTTCCTCGTTCGTTCTTTCTACATGACCACCACCGCATTCCTTTCTTAATCCTGGTCAATACATCATCTTGCAAACCACACTTTTCTCACCCTGTCATGCAGAGTTAGCCTTAGCATACACCTTAATGACCGCATTTCTAAAGCATTTATTCTACTCTCGTGCTTCTTCTGCCAGACCCAAATTTCATTACCATACATTAAAGTTGGGACTAACACAGCATTATAAACTGCCATACGTGTCTTTTCTGACATATTTTGACTTTTCATAATAGAGCGTAGAGCCCCATTCACTCTATTTCTTGCGTTTAATCGTTGTTCTATATCTTTATCATATCTATCATCTCTGCTAAATACACATCTCAAATATAAAAACTCATCAACTTGTTCAATCAACTCCCCTTCTATTCTAATTTCACATAACGTTTTACTTTCTTTTTCTTCTCTTTCAAAAAACATCATTTTCATCTTATTTGCGTTCACTTTCATTCCCCTTTCTTTTAATGACCAGTTCATTAATGTAACCATAATTTGCAAATTTGCATTGAGATGATATTAAAATTAAATGTATGAAATTCATGACTCCAAATGTCAAATTTCTAGATACGAATGTAATTTTAAATGGGAAGGAGCTGAGTCTTGCCGACACCACCATTTTTCTTGGAATCACACTAGACGCGAAGCTTCAATGGGATTATATAAATCAAAACTAGCAAGCAGACTTAGTTCTGCAGCGTATGCTGTAAAAATATCAGAAATCTTACCAGTGTTGAAACAGCTAGACTAGTTTACTTTAGCTATTTCTATAGCATAATATCGTATGGTATTTTGCTATGGGGACACGCAACTGCCCCTGAAATTATATTTGTTTTACAGAAGACGGCCATAAGATCAATTTATGATTTAAAACCTACAGAGTCACTCAGACAAAAATTTAAGGAAACAAATATATTAACTTTGGCCTATCAATACATTTATAAAAATGTAATGTACGTACACAAAAGTAAAAGTAGTTGTACAAAAATAAGTGATACTCATTCTGTAAATACTAGGAACAGAAACAAGCTGTACTAGAGAGAGTGACTGGTAATTAATTCTGGAGGGATATATACGCTTTTACAACAAAATCCCAGAAAAAGTACAAAATTTGATCTGCTCAAAGTTCAAAAACTTTATTAAAATAAGTTTGTATAAAATGGGTTTTTATAGTGTTAAGGAATTTGAGGATGATAATAACTCCTGGGTATGAGGTGATCGCTACCAAGCTATTTCTAATTTATTTTGTGTTGTTAATTGTGTAACATACATCATTATAAGCTGTAATTTAAAAAAATCCACTTGGTATCTTGCTGGTTCTTCCCAAGACAGAGGTTTTTTTTTCCGAACCAGGCGTAGACACTGGCGGTAGCCTCTTATAAACTTATGAACTGATAACTCATGTATGATTTTAATACATACATAAACAGAGGACTACTGACGTCCATTTGGCACGATCTCGACACACCTCTCTCCCCTCTTACTTTAATGTATAAAGAAATCATTGCCAGCTTTTTACACAGAAGACTCACTATTTAAATGTCAGTACCTCATACTGT
The DNA here is from genome assembly GCA_963668995.1 of Parnassius mnemosyne. Lineage (NCBI taxonomy): Eukaryota > Metazoa > Arthropoda > Insecta > Lepidoptera > Papilionidae > Parnassius > Parnassius mnemosyne. Next base: position 129,422 of record CAVLGL010000013.1, read on the forward strand.
GTGCAATTGAAGCAGTGCCAGCAGCAGCTCTCGCCCTCCACGTACTGCTTCGCCTGCCCCAGCTCGCACTCGGCGCTGCACACGGACTCTGGAGGATGCCGCTCCCCCCACTTAAACTGGATCGCTACAATAGTAAAGAAATTAAAGTATTTACATGTAACAGGCCAACAGCTAGTAAATTTTGTTCAATTTCACAAAGTAACTAAAATGACTTAAAAATTTAGGTTATCTTTTTTTTTTTTAAAAAAAGCTACCTTCAACAAAAAGGAAAAACGACATAAAGCTTCTGGAACGAAGATAAGAAAGGAGGTTATCATTAAGATCTTAAATAACATCACTAAATTGTATTAAACAGAATCATATCGGCGTCTGTTAATGTGCATGCTTAAAGTTTTAAAACTAATAATTAAATAATAAATAAAAGTCTTTTGAGGATTGTTTTCCTGCATTATGCATACATATTTTTATTTATACATTATAGAGAAATGTAGGCGTCTTGTAACGAAGTCATAAAAATATAACAATACTAGATAATCGGTATTCTTATAAATTATGCTACCCGGGAGAATCGCTTGCTTATTTCAACTGTACGATGAAATAAGTATCATATAAACATTGAATGAGAAGAATCAACAATGGAATGAGGGAGGAACATGCAAACCTCAAAAGAAATTCAATTGTAAACCTACTGACCTCCATATAGAGGTCAGAGTGCAAACCATATAATAACAGCATAATTTAGATTGGGAATTTTATTAAATTAAGAAAATTTTGTAGGCAATTATTTTAATTTATAAAAATCACCGTCCATGTCCAACTCTAATTCGCCGTCAAGATATCTTCCCACTTTTAGCCAACGGTAGTTCCCAAGTGAAACTTGCTTGAAATGTAATATATTGTACCTGGCTGGACCGTCACCGTTACTATCAAAGTGAAATTCATCACCGCTTAATCCTGAAATGTATAGTTTTTTATAAAAATATATTTTACATTGTTTTTATAGAGTAAAAATTGGATAAAACATACCTGTGAAACGTACTTGTCTTAAATACCGCAATAATAACGGACCACTTATTGGCCGCATTTCCTGACAGAGCCCAGGTTTACCTCCGCACAAATCTCTGTGCATATCTCTAAAACAACATCCTGAGTAGTTTGCTGGTTCCATTTTATTTCAGTAAATAATTTACATCATAATTTACATTTTATATAATACATTACCTTATAGCATATACGAAAGCAAACACAGCGTCAGCAACAAATTGTAGTTGTCCTTCGAATTCTGTGTTATTAGCCGAGAGGCGTTCTTTTCCAGTACAAATACGTGTATAATTTCCATTGAATGGAGTCCGTGGACTACCGGGGTAACGACACCTAAACTGTTCCTCCCAAAATTCTAAACAATAAAAACAATCGATAAAAACAACAGCATCAAAGGGTTAGTTATACCATAACGATATCAATGTTTATAGATGGAGACGTCGAAATATTACCAACAAACCAAGGATTCCTGATGTTGTTTTCCACAGTAAGATTAAGAAAGTATTCACGAAAGCCTCTAACGGGGTTGGCCTGTGGCTGAACACTGATAGTGCCTTCGACCACGGGTTCGTTGCCGGCGGCGACGAGTGCACGTGCGCTCCATCCGTCCGACCCCACCCAACTAAAGGCACCATTAGCTCCACGTCGTTGTACTGCAGCCATCACGCCTGCAACTTCTTGGTCAGATCCGAACACGATAACACCTACAAAAAATACGGTGTTATGTTACATTGACATAACGCATCACATAATCGAGAGCAAATATGGCGGCACACACCTCTCGCTCGAGGCCGCGACAGCAGCCGTTCTACCAAAGCATCGTATGCATGCTCATCTGCTGCACCGGAATCTTTAACTAACCGCTCCTTCACAGCTATACAGATGTCGTTTCTTGCTAACATCGTCTCTAGTTCTTCGAAGGCCTAAAAAGTTGGCGGCTATTATTAACTTGTATTTGTTCAAAATATTAACTTTAAGCAAAATATAAACTATAATCTAAATTTTGTGGCATTATTTTGGGGTGTCAGCTAAACAGTGGGCTAATAAGGATTTGTAATCACAATAATGTTGATGATGAAATATACCTAGTCAGGTCATAAGTATTGTCACACAGTAAAAACTTTTCTTTTAGAATGCTGGCCACAAAAAAGTTTATTGAATTCGAATTTCGAATTGTTCATAAAAATAAAATTGTATACTTTTTAGAATTTTACTCATTTTTAAATATGGAGTGGACGCTTAAAGAAGACCGTGTTGCAGTTATTGCGTTGCATCGTTGCGGTTACGCGCCAATTCAAATTTTTGACTATATATAAAAATTGCGATTTTATTACAAACAACAACTTTAATTATATGTTACTAGCTAGTACCCGGTTACTATCGCTGAGGAAATAATTGTCAAAATATCGTTATAAACTTCGAAAACACTTTTTGAAATTGAATGATATACCTGGTCAGGTCATAAGTATTGTCACACAGTAAAAACTTTTCTTTTAGAATGCTGGCTACAAAAAAGTTTATTGAATTTGAATTTCGAATTGTTCATGAAAATAAAACGGTATACTTTTTAGAATTTTACTCATTTTTAAATATGGAGTGGACGCTTAAAGAAGATCGTGTTGCAGTTATTGCGTTGTATCGTTGCGGTTACGCGCCAATTCAAATTTTTGACATACTGAAAAATTTTAATATAACCAAAAGATTCATTTATCGTACCATCAAACGATACAATGAAGACTCTAGTGTAGATGACAGGTCAAGAAGTGGTCGCCCTCGGTCTGTTAGGACTCCAGCAGTGATAAAAGCTGTGAAGGCGCGAATTCAAAGAAATCCCAAACGTAAGCAGAAACTGTTGGCCCTTCAGATGGGGTTAAGCAGAACCACGGTGAAAAGGGTGTTAAATGAAGACTTAGGGCTTCGGGCATATCGAAGAAAAACAAGACATCGTTTGAATGCTCGTCTAATGGACCTGAGACTGAAGAGATGCCGCTCTTTGTTGAAGCGGTACGCGGGAAAAAAATATCGAGAAATACTTTTTTCGGATGAAAAAATTTTTACCGTAGAAGAGAGCTACAACAAACAAAATGATAAGGTGTACGCACACAGTAATGAAGAAGCGAGCAACCGTATTCCGCGTGTCCAACGAGGTCATTTTCCATCCTCGCTCATGGTATGGTTGGGAGTTTCTTATTGGGGCTTAACAGAGGTACATTTTTGTGAGAAAGGTGTAAAAACGAATGCAGTTTTTTTCTGTTTCTCATACCATGTTCAATAACTGGCACTGGGAATTCCAACAAGATTCGGCGCCAGCTCATAGAGCGAAGAGCACACAAGACTGGCTGGCGGCGCGTGAAATCGACTTCATCCGGCACGAAGACTGGCCCTCCTCCAGTCCAGATTTGAATCCGTTAGATTACAAGATATGGCAACACTTGGAGTAAAAGGCGTGCTCAAAGCCTCATCCCAATTTGGAGTCACTCAAGACATCCTTGATTAAGGCAGCCGCCGATATTGACATGGACCTCGTTCGTGCTGCGATAGACGACTGGCCGCGCAGATTAAAGGCCTGTATTCAAAATCACGGAGGTCATTTTGAATATACTTTAGTGTCATAAGAATCTATGTTTTGTTAAGTTCATTTTGGTATATAAATGGTTACATAATGAAAAAACTTGTTTCAATTATGTTATATTAAACATGTGACAGAATTTATGACCTGACTAGGTAAATAGCAAATGTAAGTCTTTACAAGTAAAGATGAAAGGTACATGCCTTTATCCCATAGTTTGATTCTTCGTAGATAATTGAGACATAGCGCCAACCAAGTTTCTTGACAATCTCGACCATTGCTTTTACTTGGTGCATATCTGAAGGAATAGTGCGTGTAAAATATTCGAATCGGGCCTTATTGGATAATTCGGGAGACGTTGAAAAGAAAGATACCTGAGAAAACGTCAAATGAATATTTTAATTGTCTAAACAACATACAACGAAACAGGTTATATCAAACTCACTTGTGGTATTTTGAAAAGACGTAGCAGGTTTGCGACCTGAACAGAGGTAACGCTTGATGCGGCACCAACTACTCCTGAAATCACCTTACGAACGGCTGAAGCATTACATGCATATTCCTCATCGTCAATGTTACCGATCGAACCTATAAATAGAAAAACGCTATTAGATAATTAAAAAAGTGTTTAACATTTATATCCCAAAAACACGAAATGTCATTTTTTGCGCCTGATCTGTCTCCAGTCTTTTCGAGTTACCTTTCCATCAATCTACAAGTGTAAGGGAATAGAGAGTCCACATAATCCTGTCCTGTGCAGATTGCTAGTTACCTTGCTAGGTACCGTTGAAACTGGCCGCCGAGGCCGCAATGATGTCTAGAGGACGTTATTATGAGTAGTATACTATGGCTATTTTTATTTTTCTTTAATACCCAGACTATGGAAAATGGAAGAAAAAATCTTATTAATTCCGAAAGATGGCGTTATACCACTGACAACGGGTAGCAGCGTCAAGGGTGTGAGATGTCGGGTATTGCGATCAGCAATCTGCCGAGCGTGGCGATCAGGGCAAGGCCTTTGATAATAGGAGAGCCCATGTTCAGCAGTGAACTATTAAGGGCTGATAATAATGAAGAACAAGAATAAAATGTTGGTTTATACAGAAGTGAACGGCTGAATCCGAAAGGGACCAAGGGTCCACCGAATGGCGATATATTGAAATGGATCAAACTAAGATTCCCCTGGTCGCCGAGCATAACTGATTTGAATCCGTGACCCTTAATGCTGGAACTTATTGTCAAGCCATGCGCCACAGATCCGTCAAGCCATAAAGCTTTGTGGAATAGTATTAACCTTTAATGAAGTCAAGCGCCATCTCAAGGCCGCGCGTGTCGCTGTCGCAGTCGTCGAGCACAAGCGCTCCGAGGCGCACCCCGGGGGGTGCCAGCGCCGCGGCCGCGTCCAGCGCGAACAGCATCGCCTCCAGCGCCTGCACGCCGCCTTGAGCCATCAGCGGCCCGCAGCTCGTTGTTTCCGCACGCCCGTGCACCTACGCGGACATTTCATACAGCTTTCTTTAGTAATCCCTTTATACTTGGTAGACCAATGTTGCAGCTATTTTATAGTAGTAACACTACAGGGGAAGGACCACGCTCTCACAGAATACCAGCGTAGCATAGCTACTCAATACTGCTTTTCGTATGGTGCAGATAACCGTAGACTCTTTTTTCTGAAAAAAAGGTATTCCTTCCTAATTCTCAGAATTAACAACGATCTGCATTTTAATTCGTTATCAAGGATAGATGTAGATATCTATGGCCCACAGTAACCACTTACTATCTACATTATAAGATGTGTGCTCGTTTGTCACCCTTATCCTATAAAAAAACTTTGTGCTACAACCATCGATCACATATAGCTACAATATATACAACACTTTCATTAACACAGAACCGTAACGCAAGGGTAAGTCGTTCGCCTTTTCATAAAACTGCATTGGTACAATTATTAAAATCTTAACTACATTTTTAAATTGGTTTAGTGCAAATTAATACATCGTGAGAAAGCAACAATAAAGAGAGGTGTCTTGTGCGAGGTATATTTTTTTATATTTGTACTAGCTGGCCAAGCAGACGTCGTACTGCCCTCTCCGACTTTGTCCTATAAACATCCTTAAATTACCAATAAAAATATTGAGAGTCAAACGGGATAACAACTATCCTATCTCTCAAGTTGGACCAAACTGCATAGAGTGTGCAAAATTTCATTGTAATCTGTTCAGTAGTTTAAGAGTTCATCGCGGACAAACAATGTGACACGGAATTTTTATATATAAAAATGACATGATATTTATAACTTTTATTAACTACATTTTAACACACTTTTATTACTTATAACAATTGTATTAAAATGTACTAATTTTAATTTTACTTAAGTTTATAATTTCCTTTTTTATATTCATGATACAAAGTTGATTGTTTAAATTAGATATAAAAAATTAACATTATTCTTTAAATTTTCTTTTATACTCGCTGCACCTTGCTATTTCTTTTTCAGGTTGCAATTGCACAAGGGCGCCTGTTTTTTTTGTTATCTAGTATATTATATATAGATGCGTAACATAAGCACATTATTAAAATTCGTATTTAAAAAATGTCAAGTACGTGTTGGGACATACGTAGAGTTCCACTGTGCAGAATATTCCTTAAATCATACAGAATGTATATAGATTCTAGTGTAAATGCTTGCTTTTTTGTACAAACTTTGTAACCTAAAATAATATGAGAAATCACGGGAGAATTTACTCTGCACTTAAAATTTCTTCTAAGTGAACTTCCACTGCAAAGATCAACGAACTCAGTCCATTATGTTGAAGTTATTTGAATTGCATAGAAATTAGATTAGAATAGTTCTTGATGACTAAAAGATTTTATATATATTATGCAATAAAACGCATTCCCCGTTGAGCGCTGCTCTATGACACTAGAAACGAGGAAAATTCTGTAAAATTAGTTGTATGCGATAAAAAGAAGACATAAGTTCGTTTTATTTGAACACAATTAATATGTCATATTAATTGTATATTCCCAAAGACTTGTTAGCTTTAAAATATTCCTTTTATCGTCAAAAGTAGCAGGATGATTCGTTTTAGTAGAAATTCGAAAAAAAAATACACTTAATTGTTTTATTGTCTTAGCTGTCTTCAAAAGTACTCAAAAGGTTTGTTTTTGCTTAGGCAGTCCAAAAACTTTTTGTACTTTCTGCAACAACAAGATGTTGCGTCTAGCTTGCTAACTCAAGGACCTCTGTTTGAGATATATTCCTAACTAGCTGGTACATAATAAATGTCATGGTGATTGGTTGTTACACGGGTGTGATAAATTTTCTCAGGAAAATTTTAATTATTTTTATTTTAACAACGCGCTTCGCACGTCCATGTGCTTTTGTTGACCATGTTAACAGTGAGGTCATTTAATTATGATTAGTAGCGCTATGTTGAATTATATGCAAAGTGAGGTGGATGTGGAAAATAGTGTGATTACTGAAAACAGTGAAAATGAGATTACAATGAGCATGGAGGATATTCAGCAGATGTGTAATACTGAAGATAGGAATGAAATGTTTTTAGAGAGACCTTCAAAGAGGAGAAGGGCGAATAGACATAATATACGCATAGAGGATAGTGTGTGTACGAGAACTCCGGAGGATAAAATTGAGGTGTGTTTGACATGTACAGAAAAACTCCCTAAACAGTTCGGATTGGCAAAAATGTTAAAAGCGGAAAGTATAAAAAACGTCACGAAAATTAAATACATAAATACATTTAAGGTATTGATTCACTTTAGTAGCGAAGAAAGCGCTGAGTCTTTTATACAGTGCAAGAGATTTAACGAGAAAGGTTTTAAATGCCAAAAAACTTTAGAAATTAATCAATCATATGGGGTCATAAAAGAGATTGATCTAGAATTGAGCGAAGAAGAGATATTACAAGGAATTAATAGCGAAACTTTGATTTTAGCGGTAAAAAGGCTAAAGCGAAAGAACACTTACGACGGTCATTGGGAACTGAGCGAATCTGTAAGAATTTGTTTTAAAGGGTCATCATTACCGTCATATGTTTACATCTATGACACTAGGGTGAAAGTGAATCCTTACACTTACCCAGTAACACAATGCTCCCGTTGCTGGCGATTTGGTCACTCGATTAAAATGTGCCCTTCTCTAAAAGTAATCTGCCCCAAATGTACAAAAAGTCATCCTAATTGTGAAACGACAACTTTCAAATGCAATAATTGTATGGGAAGACACATGGCAATGGCTAAAATTTGTCCTGTTTTCTTGAAGGAGAAACGAATTAGAGAACTCATGTCAGAATTTAACTGTTCTTACAGAAAAGCCCTTATGCTATATGTCCCACCATCGCTTCGACTACCAAACATGAAAAATGATCCGCCTCTATTTACACAATTTACATCTGAAAATGAATCCTTGCAACAAGATAAACCGACGCCTGGGTCTAGTGATGTGTATACCTACGCCAGTGTTACGAAATCAACCCCGGAAAAAACGAAGAAAATTTCGAAGTCAGAGAAACGAAGAAATAGAAGGAAGTCTCTCAAAGAACAGCAAGGAAATATACCTGAAGTTGTAACTGAAGTTAGTGAGGAAGAAAGCAGAACGGAAGAAGAACTAAGTGATGAGAGTCGATCTAAATATAAAGAACTAGTGTCTTGGAAATTATTGTTTAAAAAACTAAAAGAAAAGATGTTTGAGGAGGAAAGCAGTTCATGGGAAGACAAGTTCAGTTTATTGCAGATCAGCCTTGTTGCAATTTCATAAAACAGTTATGGACAACAACATCTCAAAATCCCATATAAATGTGCTACAATGGAATGCGCAAAGCATTCGACCTAAATGTACAGAGTTGGAAGCGCTATTAAATCAAGAAAAAATACATATTGCTATTATAAGCGAAACTTGGTTAGACCCAGGTAGTAACTTTCACATTAGTGATTATAATGTCTTTAGAAGGGATCGTGATGACGGATTTGGAGGCGTAGCTATATTGACACATAGATCAGTTAAGGCACAAAAAAGTAATGTTGAACTTCTAAATTCAGAAATTGAGATCCTTCATATTAGAGTTCTAAATTGCAAACATATAGAAAATGTATACTCCTTATACTGCCCACCATCTGCCAATACCACGTTGAGAGATTGGGACCAAATCTTCAATTTAGACAAACGAAAGACTCTAATTGTAGGAGATCTTAATGGCCACCACACTAACTGGTCAACTAGAACGGATTCTCGAGGAGATCAAATTTTGGATTCCATCTTAGAAAACAATTTTGTTTCACTAAATGATGGCACACATACTAGAACTAAACTGGTTAACGGTATAGTACAAAAATCTGCTCCCGACTTATCTTTAGCTTCTCTGGATATAGCTTTGAAGTTCGACTGGATAGTACTAAATGAAAATCTGGGAAGTGACCATTTAATGATTAAGATGAGAACTAATGTTGGCACATCCAATTCCTATAAAAGAAAACGTAATTTTAAAAAGGCGGACTGGTCAAAGTACAAGACATACATAAAGAGAGAAGTAGAAGGCTTTATATTATCAGATGACCACCAGTCTGCGTATGACGCTTTCATTGGTATTATTAATGGGGCAGCCGATAAGTGTATCCCGTTCATCAAAATATGTGAAAACCCTCTTCACCAACAGAAATTTACTCCTAAACCATATTGGAATTCGGATATTTCAAAAGCTGTAGCAGAACGACGTCGAGCACTTGCTGTTTTTAGGAAAAACCCCACACCAATAAATTTAGAAACACTACAGAACAAGGTCAGATTGGCACAAAAAATTATCCGTAGTAGTAAAAGTAGGTCATGGCAATTTTTTTGTGAAAACATTGATAGTAGGTCAACTTCAAGCGAAATATGGGCTAAAATGAGATGGCTAAAGGGGTGCAAGACAGCAAAAAGTAATATTCCCCGTAAGCTAGCTGACTCCTTACTATGTAGCTTAGCACCTGATTATGCAGATCCACCGGCTCCTGTATTTACTAGTGAGAACGCTCATCTATCCTCACCTGTTTCGGTACATGAACTCGCAAACACAATTAAACAGTCCGATACAGCACCTGGCGCAGACAACATTGCATATTCTATGATCAGGAACCTGCCAGATGCTGCCAAAACTATTCTCATATCTTTATACAATAGATTTTTGCTTTCAAGCTTTGTTCCAAGACAATGGAGAGATGTGAAAATAATTCCTATACCGAAACCGAAAACTAACAATATCTCAGATTCAGGTATTAGACCTATTGCCCTGCTATCTTGTCTATGCAAGATATTTCATACAATTATTACGCGCAGACTGGAATGGTACATTGAAAAAAGTAACTATTTATCAGAGGAAACAGTAGGCTTTAGAAGATCACGATCTTGCATGGACAATTTGACTAGATTAGTATCACGAATACAAAGTGGTTTTGGTAACGGAAACGTCACTGTAGGATGTTTTGTAGATATCGACGGCGCATACAACAATATAAATGTTATAAGTCTTTTAGCTGCGTTAGATAATCTAGAAGTGGGTACCATAATATGTAATTACCTCTATCAATACTTGCACTTGCGAAGATTATTTATCGAACTAAATAATGAAGAGCCTGTAAGTAGATATACTGGAACCGGAATAGCACAAGGTGACCCCTTATCTCCGTTATTATTTAACGTAGCAACTATCAATATCTGTAAAAATCTGAATCAAGTATTCATATCTCAATACGCTGATGATTTTGTACTTTATATTAGCCATAAAAATATAATGGATGCGGTTTCTATTACTCAAAATGCTTTAGCGGCTTAAAAATTATGATAACAGATATCGGTTTAAACATTTCTCATAGAAAAACCAAAGTTTGCATATTCACAAGAGGTCATTCGAGAAACTCAAACAGTAATAATATTACTTTAAATATCAGTAATGAACATATTGAAAGAGTCGATAATGTTAAGTATTTAGGTATGTGGCTGGACAGGAACTTAAAATGAGGTAGACACATAAATGAAACGAGGGAAAAAATACTTAAATTTTTAAATATCTTTAAAGTGTTAGCAGGTTCCAAATGGGGTGTTCATCCAAAACATTTGAGACGTCTTTATATGACCTTAATTAGAAGCAGATTAGACTACGGTTGTTTTTTATATGATAGCAGTGTAAAAAGTCATTTATACAAACTAGATAAAGTACAGAATCAAGCGATGAGAGTGATAGGCGGATTTATAAGAAGCACCCCTATCCACGTCATGGAAAGTGAACTATGTCTACAACCATTGTCCATTCGTAGACGATACCTTGCTGCAAAATTTTACCTTAAGTCTAGGTCAATTAAAAATAATATAACTATACGTGTTCTAGAAGAATTAAATAGTCAGTGCCAGGGCGTATACTGGAGGAGAAAGAAAGTTCCATTATTGGTTCAAACTCACAATAAATATTGTAATTTTCCTATCCACTCTGACCCCAAATTATTGATTTACTCTCTCAGCGATTGGATTAGTAGATATGAAATATCTTATCACATTAAGACAACCATTGATGGAATGGAACGCCCAAAAAAGCATGTCGATATAAATAGTTTACGTAATTTATGTTGCAACTTCCTAAATAATCAATACAACACACACTATAAGATTTACACAGATGGATCAAAGGATAAAACAGGATGCGGTGCAGCCTTTGTTGACCAGCAGATGAATATATGTGTTAGATTCAAAATTAGGACTGACGTTTCTATAATGCACTGTGAGCTAATCGCGATATCCGAGGCTTTATCTTATGTTACAACTCTAAATTACAATCAATTTGTAATATTATCCGATGCTAAAAGTGCCCTTTTACATTTGGCTCGTCTACCCTCGAGTATTCGAGGATTTCCGATAGCCTACAGTATCCTAGATGCCATTCGTAAACTCAATTCATTAAATAAGGTGGTAATCATACAATGGATACCTGCTCATACAGGTATCACGGGTAACGAGGAGGCTGATAGAGCTGCGAACCAAGCTGTAAGCGACGGTATTACATACAATATATTACCAGTACACAGCGAATTATTACGTGAGGTTAAAATAGATTGTAGGCAGTTATGGCAAGAGTATTTTGATGAATGCTCACTTAGTAAGGGAATATGGTACAAGACAATTCAGTGTCAACCTCTTTGTTACCCATGGTTTGAAAAAGATAAAATAAGTAGGAAGAATGTTGTAACGCTTTCAAGAGTTCGTTCAGGACATATCCTGTCAAATAAGTTCCGATATCTGATGGGAATATCAGATTCCCCTAACTGCTCAGAGTGTGATATTATAGAAGATGTGCACCATGTTTTGACAGAGTGTGTTCGGAACGAGGTACATAGGCAAGATATGTCACTTTTGCATAATCACAATGTAGGCATTTGCAATTCTATTCTATCCTCCCCACTTTGTCAAGAGGCCAAAATGCTAATCAAACTCTATTTATATGTAGTATAATATGAGATTAGAAAGATGTAATATTATCTAACTATGAGTGTAACCATATCACCGGATTGAATTGCAACATAATATATATTTTTGTCGTTAAATTTAACTTGATTGTATGTAGTTGTATTACTGTCGATATTATTGTGTCTTCAATCGTTAATTTCCTGTCATTATTTGTGTATATTTTACGGGGGTGACATAGTCACTGTGTGACAAAACCCCTTTTTTGAAAATAAAGATTAAAAAAAAAAAACTAGCTGGTACCCGACGCGTTGCTGCCGTACACGAAATTATTGTGGAAATATCATTTTAAATGTGATGTATTATCAATAACTCTTAAATACTTTCATCTAAGTTGAACGTTATAACTTTCAAATAAATTTGTCGATACGATACGCGCGCCAACAATTGTAAGTAAATTGTACTATGCCTATAACCTTCGCGCAAGTGCCAGCAATCAGGTGACAAAGTTTTACCGCAATCTAATGAATGATATGAAAGCGCATGAAATACAAACAAACAAATTTGAATTTTTATATATGTATAAGATTAAAGATGAAAAGAAAAGTTGTCGGACCAAGTCAATATGTAACAGCTAGTTACATGTGGGACAGAGAGAAGCATGTAGTATATATACGGCGGGATATAGGTCACAAAATTATTTTACTAGGTCCAGAGTAAGTCAGGACAGCAACCTCAATCCGTTAGAATTCATATTAATGATAAATGACCTTCCGACGGTTGTCAAAAATGGTCATTGAATTCTATTTGCAGATGATCTGAAACTGTCTTTTGCTGTTAGGAATAGAGAGGATTGCCAAAAGTTACAACAGGATATAGACAGGGTAGTAACCTTGAGTAAACATAATTATTAACAATTTGGTCTTGAAGTGCATAACCCTGACTTTTAGCCGTGCACTATCTCCAGTTAAGTACCAATACCAAATTAACGGGGTACAAATAGCGAAAGGTTCAGAAGTCAGAGATCTAGGGGTTAATTTCTCCTCTAAACTAGACCTTCGTGAGTATATAACCAAAATCTGTAATCTGATTATATATATTTGCTTCGGGTAGCTGAGTCTTCACTAATATCAAGGCCCTTTAGTGAGGAGCCAAATAGAGTTCGACGCAGACATCTAGTCTCCACATGAAACTAAATATAGTATCATGTAGGAGAGAGTGCAGAATTTATTTATGAGATATTTATATAAAAATGTATGGAGTATACCCATTTTACACAAATAAGTATCCTACGTTATTCATCTTAGCTATATTAGGATACAATGAGCTAAAAGTTAGAAGGAATTTAGTGCTAGTCCCATATATATGTTTAAGGTGATCAGCGGAAATATTCACCATCCAGAGGTATTGCAACAAGTGCGCATGTGTGTTCCGGAGAGATACGTGTGGCGGCTGCTGGCTGTGCCGCGCGGCCGTACTAAGCTAGTGCATGAGGCGCCGTTTACGCGCGCACTCCATATCCTCAACCGTATAGCAAAATACATTGATCTGTTTTGTTGTAATCTGGGTGGGTTCACAGTAAGAGCTCTCTTTGAAATAAGTTATGGTCCTACTGTGATGTAGATATGGTGTTTGTAGTAGCAATAAGTATATATAAGATCGATAATTATTAGTTTGTAACTGTGTATATTTTTTTAATAGTTGTCTACACTATCGCATTAGGTAACCCACATTAAAACCACATTTGCGAGCAGACAATTTATATCGCGTTCTGCCTTTCTTTATAATAAAATAAACAAAGATATTTATATATACGACAAAACATATCACAACTGTAAAAAACTTTTGTTAGAATGGATTCATCATAAGACATATGACGAAATTGAGAAGCTACTGGATTGTGTAGCATGATTTGTTCAGATTCAGACACTGTAATCACACATACTCTTTTTAACTCACGCAAGCATAGACACAAACACACACACACCCACCCACACACACACACCCACACACACACACACACACACCCACCCACACACACACACACACACACACACACACACACACACACACACTCGCACACACGCACACACACACACACACACACACACACACACACACACACACACACACACACACACACACACACACACACACACACACACACAGACACACACATACATACATAAGTAATAGAATTAATATAGAATTTAAGTAATATATAACATTAATATGGATATAGAATATGTTTATCCATACTGCCTTGTAACATGGATATAGTAATGGAAGGGCGGACCCTCCAAACACAGGCATTATTTGCTTAAATGGAGGTTCCAATCTACTAGTTTTTAAGGCATTTACTTTTTAAAAACGAAATAAAATTTATTTATTTATTTATTTATTATTTATTTATTTATTTATTAGGTGATAAATCTGTAAAGATAATTGTATAGTGGAAATAAATAAATAAATATAACTTATTGTATGAACAACCATCCACCTCCCATGGCCCCACCAACCTTACGGTTATACGGGCCGAATTTCGAGAGATGCACGCGGTACTTGCTCAGGGCTCTTTCCCGCGTGCACTTTCTTGACTCTCTACAAGTTATTTAATCCATTTCTTGTCCCGAATTGTCACTCTCCCTTTCTGGGCTGGACGAACACACAATGCCTTCGGTTCCGGGCAGATCTCTTCCTTGCTTTTTCATCGCTATTCTCCGCGTATGCCAACCATGCGTAAACTCCTGCAGCCGGCCAAAGCTCTCCTTACCGTCCACGAGGTCCGGGTAGTAAACCGGACCTACCCTTCTATGTAATGTATGAACAAATATAGAAGGGATATTTATTCCTAATTAAATAAGGAAAGAAAAGTTACAACAACTTAGCTCTGAATTAATTTTCTTTAACCACAGCCTTGTGAATATATTGCTGATTAATGGATTTCTCTCACTCTAGTAAGGTAGTGCCGTAAACTCCATTTACCGTGGATTGTCAGTCATATACACAGAGATCTCGCACCTTAGATGCTGTTCCTCGTCGTCGGTATCCAGTATTTTATTTCTGGATCATAGTTAAGGCATGTCTTGTAAGGTTCTTACAAACCTATGAGATAAGAAGTGATGAGGGATTCTATAACTCTTCTTCCACGTGGTAACTCTAAGTGCATTCTTAATTTGCAACAATGTTTTCAAATTAAACTTGATGCTCTATCTATATCATATTGTGATTTATTTCGTGATCTGTTATACCTTGTGTTATATATTATTATCAATACCTTGTGTTACCGCGCGTACTAATTCCATGCTGTACGAGTATTTGTATCAGATGTATAAGGTACTCTGAGGTTTATGTGTACTAAAAATAAATTATTCCGGGTCTGGATGTTTGTCCTTGTTTATAAAATATGAACATAAAATGCCTCCACGGTACAAAGAAAATCCTAGTGCGCGGGTTACAATATTTTTTTAAAAATAAATAATACATTGTCTATTTTATACAAATAAATAAAATTGAAGTGCCTGTTTATAATGTCAAAATAACAGCTTTTAACTTGTCTGTCTGTCTGTTTGTCTGCTTGTACCGGCTAATTTCCGAAACGGCTGGATCGATTTTAACAGGATTTTCACTGTCAAATAGCTGATGTTATAACAAGTAACTTAGGATACTTTTATTTTAGAAAAATGATTATATTCCAAACGTAATAAATCCAGTTATAAATTCAGAATAGCTAGTAATAAAATAAATTACCATATACAACCCATAGGCTATGGTTACTTAACTTTTATATTATTAATTTCTGCGTTCTTTGCAATTCGTTTACTTTTCATCGGAAAATAACATTGTTAGTTTGTTATTATCTAAAACAGAATATAATTAACCTTAAAATCGAGAAAAATAAAACAGAAGATAACCTTAAAAATACAAAAATGAGAACATAAATAATTTAATATATTAGACTAGCTGGTACCCGGCGCGTTGCTGCCACAGAAAAAATAATTGTCGAAATATCGTTTTAAATTTGGAAGAGTTATATTGTTTAATTAGGTATGGTAATTCATTGTAATTCATTGACGGCTCCGTGGCACAGCATAGCAATAAGTTGTTGCGCTGGAGGCCTGCAAGACCCGCAGCACAAGAACACAAAAACACTCCGATCACACTCTTAATCTCATGGCTATTATATGGGAGATGAAGCTGCAGTTTTCAGCAGATCGAAATAAATGCGGCAGGACTTACGCAACTTTAATACAGCTCGTATTGAAGAAGCGATTGAGCGGAACTAGGGTTCCAAAGTCTTTGCGAGAGATCTGTCTGCGAGAAAGAGCCAACTTTCGAACCTGAAGACCGAATGTGGCAGCATCGTTTACGGAACACCTGAGATTTTGAGTGGAATTGAGAGTTTCTATGGGCAACTGTACACGTCATCTTCGGAGCTATACGCAAGTGTGAGTAACAATCAGAGAGCAAGTCTTATCCGACACAATTCCGATGATATTCTGGACGTCAGCCTGCCCAGTCCCAAGCACCTTAAAATCAGCAGGTCCCCGGACGAGGATGGAATTAAAGCAGAGCTTCTGAAAACGGGTGGAAAACTGGTACTTTAATTCCGTTCTCCATGGTGGCACTACTCCGGAGGCGTGGAGCAGAAGTGCCGTGGTCTCGTTCTTCAAGGAAGGCGTCAGTACTCTCTTGAAGAACTACATACCGATTTCGAGAGTCATTATGAATCGTCTTGTACACAGACTTGACGACTTCCAGCCTCCCAAACAAGGCGGCTTCCGAAAAGGTTTTAGTACCATAGACCACACACATACCTACCCTTCGGCAAATTAAACAGAAGTCCGAGGAAAACAATTAACCACTATATATGACGTATGTGAGCTATGAAATAGCCTTTTCCGTCGAAATTTGGGCGGTGCTGTATATTGAAGTGCTCAAGTGTTTTTTTTTTATAAGATAGGATGACAAACGAGCACATAGTCCACCTGATGGAAAGTGGTTGCTGTGACCCATAGACATCTACATTTATCCTCAATAAAGATTCAAAATGCAGATGTGTCGGCACCCGTGAGGACTAAGATGGAATGCCTATTTTCCAGTAAAATTGGTCTCCGGTTCTCTATACTCACCATACAAAACACAGCAGTGTCGTCAAGCTGTCATTTTACACTGGTATTCTGTGAGAGCGTGGTCCTTCCCCGGTCGAGCAAACGCATTCATGCTACAACTATACTACGAGTATTAATATAGCTGCAGAATGGCTCTACCACGTATAAACAAGTGTTTATAAAGTAGGGCTACGATAGCTATCCGATATAGATCCAGAGTACGAAACCTCTCCAACTACAGAGAGGTATAAGACAGGGTGACGTTATATCCCCGAAACTCTTCACCACTGCATTGGAAGACGTTTTCAAGCTACTGGACTGGAAAGGATACGGTATTAACATCAATGGCGAGTACATCACCCATCTTTGATTTGCCGTTTGCCGACGATATACTTAGTCCTTTTGGTAGAATCGCTGGAGGATCTAAGCTCAATGACCTCAATAGTGCCTCCCAATGGATAGGTCTTAAGATGAACATGGACAAAACAAAGATCACGTATAACGCCCATGTAACACCTATGCCGGTAGTAGTTGGGAACACTAAGCTCAAAGTTGTTGACGAATATGTTTACCTGGGACAAATAGTCCGGCTAGGTAATTCCAACTTTGATCAAGAGGTTAATCGACGGATTTAACTCGGTAGGGTAGCGTTTGAGAAATTACGACACATCTTCTCGTCAGGTATATCTCAAAACTTGAAGACGAGAGTGTACAACCAGTGCGTGTTGCCAGTGATGACTTATGGATCTGAGACGTGGTCCTTCACTGCTGGCCGTATGAGGAAGCTCAAGATCACTCAGCGAGCTAAGAAGAGGCATATGCTCGGGGTTTCTCTGCGAGATAAACTTAGAAATGAGGATATCTGCAGTAGAACCAGAGTAACCGGCATAGCCCAACGGATTAGTAAGCTGAAGTGGCAATGGGCCGGCCACCGATGTGGAAAAAAGATTCTCGAGTGGCAGCCTCGTATCGATCGGCGTAGTGTAGGGCGAGCCCCCACTATGTGTAGTAAATACGTGGTAAGACACGCAAGAAGTCGATGGATGTATGAATATAAGCAGCGTGTCTTGTAATATACTTCTCTTATTACTTATTTTTAATATAACATATAAAATCTAAATAAAACTAATCAGATAAAATAATTGCAAGAAATGAGCACAGAGCTCACCTAATGGTAAGTGGATGCTGTGGTTAATAGACATTTACATCTATCCGCGATTAAGAATCTAAATTCAAGTTCGTTGTCACTCCCAAGGATTGCCTCGTTTCCGGTTCTTTACACTCACAGTAGTGTGACCAACAAAAAGGGTCTCCATCTCTCGTCGCGACATTTAGCCGCTATACCACATTGGTATTCTGTGCGAGCATTATTCTTCCTCGGTCGAGCCGATCTATTCAGGCTGTTAATATAATCAATTTTCTTTTTGCTATAGGAATTCATATTATTTTTTTTTGCACACAATAGCGAGAACACTGTGGAACGGCTGAGCATTTGGCCGAAGTTTTTCGGGCCGCGGGTTTGAATCCCATACAGACTACTTATTTGGAATTACCTACAATTGTAGGTATGTAATACGCCTTCGAAATATACAGGAAAATTTATAGTAAGGAGATTATCAAAAGAACATTTATCATTTACAATATTTAAATTTCAGGAAGAAAAAATTATAAATATATCGATTTCATATAAGAGATTGCTCTTTATTTATGTTATAAAAACTTATTTCATAAATCGTAAAATATTAATTTAACTTTGTAATAAAAAAAAAAAATAAAAAAAAAATCGTAAAATATTAATTTAACTTTGTAATAAAAAAAGAATACGGAGAATAAAGGATTTTTTTTTCAAATTCTTTCTAATAAAGTGATATTGTTTAAGTTATATTTATTTTAAGTATTTACGAACTAAAAGTTAATAGGAAGGACATACTTTAGAAGTGAGTTGGGGATGGTTCGAACTTTAGGAATAGTCAGTTTGAATAGCCTATCATGTAGAGTATTTCATGGGGGTCAGATAGAATGGGGGCAAAAAGTTCTCATTACACTACTAGGGGGTCAAAATGGCCAAAAACCAAAAAATTTAAATTCTTATTTCGCCTATAACTCCGCCTTCTTCGGAGGGTCTGACACAGTTTTTTCTTTCCGCACCTATTTTTTGCAGTTACATAGATCTTAGGTTCGAATCTTGCAAAAATTTTGTATGCATTAAATACTAGTTAAGTTAAAAATTTGTAATACGATATTTAATGTTTACGTTAATAAAATTTTATTAAACGAGTATTGATTCACATCACCATCATCAGACCACCCAGCAGCACGTCGCCCTCCACGACCGACGCTCGCTTCCCCGGCCATGCTGCCTCGTCTTCAGTTGCTCCTGATGGTATCTTAGTTTTTGTTTTGCGTGACATTTTTGTTGCTTTAGACTTTCTTGTTGCTTTAGAGGTTTCCGTCGTTCCCTCACTCTGTAAATTTTCTATTGTAGTAGATCCTACTGATGTGGCAGATATCGCGTTAGTTACTGTTGTGGTTATTATGTTAGCTCTGTTTGTTTGAGATAAATTGTTTGAGGAAATTGTAGGTCTTTCACTTAAATTTAAAGAAAAACCACCGGATCGAAGAGGCGAAGCACTCGGCTGATGAATATCCTGCTGTGTGTTAAGTTTCTTCTTAAATTTTCTCTTTAAATCAAAGGGCCCGATAAGCAATCGGGACTCTCTTATGAATCTTAAATGGTTCGCAAACGAGTATTCTGTGAAAGAAATATTCAGGGGAGCGGCAGGTGTTTCATCGCGCGTTATTGTCCCAGGTGGAAAACCAATCACTACCAAAAGTAAAGGTAACAGTGCGGCGAGCAACATTGTTGCCGCCAAAATGTTCACCGTTTCACATTCTATACATTTATATCACTTTTGCTTAGTTTGCAATATCCAGTTAGTTCTTCCACAGTCACTGTCAAATGATAACGATATAGATATACTTTTATAAATTAAGTTTTAATGTTTATCGCTTATAATGATAGTATGACCTTGAATTAAAAATGACGATAATTTGATGTGTCAGAGTACATAGAGTCGGCAAGTTCGCAAGTTGATCGCGTGAGGGAGCGCGCGGTGGGCGACGCGTGCAGTCTGTCTCGCGGCGCCTGGCACTGGCGCCACAGACGTCGCTCGCTCACTTGCGGCGATTTTCTCCTCAAACCCCTCACACCGATCGCTGTAATTTCGTCTGCTTGTGACTCCTATATCGAAACTTCTCGTTAAGCGATCCCAACACGCAGTTTTACATATTATTCGTATCTTAAACGACAATTCTATTTATATATATAATAAGATATTAAGTACATATTTCGAATAGTAATATATTCGATATTAAACGTCAATGCAAGTTGCATTGACGTTTAATATCATTTTTATACCGTATCTTCTAAAAGTTTTTTTTTTGTTTGGTGCTGTTAATGCTAAGCCATAAAACATCATATTATTTATATCAACAAAAATATATAACGGCAGCGCAACCTTTCATGATCTCGTTCAAAAGTGTAATTATTTGTGTTGCCAACGATTTGTTTTTGGCTTAGTAAACTCAAACTGCGAGTCTTAATCAGTATCGTTACTTTATTTGTTGTGGTAAATCTTTTGCAAGCCAAGAAGTTCGTGTTAAAGAGAGATTATAATTCTATATATAATTAGACATTATTTAAAACATAAGAACTTTTACATATCTGAGCTTTCTTAGATTTACTTGATTTGTGTATATGTATTTTATAATTTATTGTAACTCTTGAGAGAAAAATTAGCTACTTGTGAATTTCTTGCCGCTCCTTCTCACAAGGTCTCCCACGGTAGAGACTTGTTGAAGCGATGGCAAGTGTTTTTGGCTATATTTGGAATAAAAATATTTTGGCTTTGACTATGTAATAAATGAATAAATAAAATCACAGAGCTGATTGTTAAGCGGTGAAAGAAACTGGGTGAGGTAACTTGTTTATCAGATAATTACAAAATATTTCGAGGACGTAATGAAATCCGCTGAAACGCATCAGAGCGTTACGGCATATTTCCCCAAAAACTCTTTTTTAATATCCCTTTTTCATCTAGATAACGTTGCATTCCAAACAAAATGGTATCACTGAGATTTAAAACACAAATAAATTGATGGTTTACAACAAATCCATTACTCAATCATTATACACATTCAGACAATGTTTTGCGCTTAATTCCTATTTTAATTCAACTAACTGTAAAAACCACAGCAATCAAATTGTGTACTACCAGAATTTTGCTAGTACTTGTTTAAATACAGAAAACATATCTAATATAAAAATGTTAATGGAATTCACGCCTTGAGTTTCTCACGCAATCAATAAAAATAATGATATTAAAAGTGAGGTGAAATACATAGGAAGATTTAATACGAAGGGTAGGTGCGTCTTTTACGTGACGAAAATACTTTGATGTAAAAAAAAACACATTATAAATCTTCATGTACATTTCATAGATTGCTTACATTATAATTTTTTTACTGTTATCATTTCCTAGCTTTCGTTCAAAAATTACTTGTCTTTAATGCTTTAAAAAGAACGTTACCTCTTCCCTGGGATTTTCTTCAGCCTTCAAACTCGGCACAGGTAGTTTTAGGTTATATAAAACTTGGTCTGCAAACACAAATATTTGTTCATGTCCAATCTGCAACAACAAATATTTGTCCATGTGCAATTTATGCATGTAAAACGCTTCTACGGTACAAGTAAAGGTCCCTTTATAGGGGTAATCTTTTTTTTAAAGTAAAGTAATTAGATAAAAAGCGACGGTAGCCTAATGGGTAAGGATGCGGACTGTAACCTCGAAAAGTCATGGGTTCGCATCAACCATTCGACTAATGCCGTGAACCACTCCTAACACATGCATTTTAAGCTTACGAAAACCTATTAATTATGGTAATACATTTAATAGTAGTCTTTAAATGAACATTAAAAAAGTAAAGACGGTAAGTAGGCTTAGTACTAGGGACTGCCAATTCGACATGCCAATCGCAACGGTTGCAGTGTATCTTCCATACGCAGTAGAGGTTTGTGTTTGGAAGTGGTCTAACATGAGATATCGTTAACGGATAACGTTGACGATATCTCATTTAGACTTAGTCGTTTTTAAATAAATATTAATAAAGCATTTAAAATTTATAAGGTTGATTTTTGAAATCGACGTGAGTTGCTGCCCAATTGAAAATCTAAACTGGCAGGAGTTATCAGGCATTAAGTCTACTACATATATTATTCCTTCGTGTGGCCGCCCGAGCGGTCAGTCAGGTTGTAGTTCACACTCGTTTGATAGTGATCATCAAGTGATTTTTACTAAAAATATACTTCATCAAGTCCAAAAATTCAACTGTGTATCGTGTGTCGTGATCGTTCGCGACGTGTCCTTGAAAATAGAAAGTTCGACTTGGATTGCTCATCGCAGTCATTATTACACAACTGTGGGCGAGAATACATATCGCATGTTTCACACCACTGTGTAGTGAGAAGACCACCATGTTAGCCACCGCGCCAAGGCTTCCGATATGTCCAAGCTAAGAAGGTTCTTTTCAATGCACTAGTACGTCAAATTTGCTAGTGTCGCATGGAACCCAGTCTATAGTGCGTCTTCTGAGCGAATCGAAACAATTCAAAGAGTTTTTACGCGCTACCTTGCTTTTTCGACTCCAGGCATATCGCATAGACACCTCTATAGTCAGAAGCTAGCATTTTTCAAAATGACGACCTTATGTGAACAATATCTCACACATTCCAATTCGCAAACTATTTAGCATACCTAGCCACAAAACAAATTTAGACGCACATTATGCCCTAGTCAGAATATGTAACACATACAATGAAATTATGACGAAGGTACCGGAAACTGACATTTCAACGACTTTGCCCGATACTACAAAAAAAATTGACCAATTTCTTTTCACCCTCTCATCACACACTCATTGATTAGTTAGTTTTTTCTAAATGTAAATATTTTTCCCAACGGATAGGACTTAAGATGAACATGGATAAAACAAAGATCATGTTTAATGTCCATGTTACACCTATGCCGGTGGTTGTTGGGAGCACTAACTTGTTGACGAGTATGTTTATCTGGGGCAAATAGTCCGACTAGGTAAGTCCAACTTCGACCGAGAGGTCAATCGACGGATTCAACTCGGTTGAGCAGCGTTTGGGAAATTACGGCACCGGTATACCTCAAAACTTGAAAACGAGACTGTACAACCAGTGCGTGTTGCCAGTGATGACCTATGGAACTGAGACGTGGTCCTTCACTGCTGGCAGGATAAGGAAGCTCAAGGTCGCTCAGTGAGTTATGGAGAGGGTGCTCGGAGTTTCTCTGCGTGATATACTTAGAAATGAGGATATCCGCATTAGAACCAGAGTGACCGACATAGTCCAACGGATTAGTAAACTGAAGTGGCAATAGGCCGGCCATATAGCTCAAAGAATGACAACTGATGGGGAAAAAAGGTTCTCAAGTGGCGGCCTCGTACCAGCGGACGAAGTGTAGGGCGTCCCCCCACTGGATGGAGTGACGACCTGGTTAGACATGCAGGAAGTCGATGGATGCAGGTGGCTCAGGACCGTGCTTTGTGGCATTCTTTGGGGGAGGCCTATGTTCAGCAGTGGACTTGTAAAGGGCTGTAATGATGATCATGATGATGATAAAATATTTTGTATTAAGTACCATTATAATATAATATGCTTCCCTATTCAATCAACTACATTTAATTATTGTTGTTAATTAACGAATGATAAAGCAAAGTAGCAGCATGTATACGTTCCACTAACGGGCATAAGCCTTGTTTTGACGTGACAACGTCTTCTAATTCGATGAAGCTGGCTGCACGCACGAAAAAACACGACTCATACGGCGTTACCTCGCTCTGAGGCGTTCCATTTAAGGCTTGAAGTGCAAGCGAGAGAGCGGAACGAGCGACAAAGAGGCACAATCGGCCTCCACGTTCGGCAGCGTTCGACATCTGTCTCTGTCCTACTTGAGTGAGCGATGCATGGACAGCTGCTATACAATAATGCATTTACATGTTTTGTCAAGTATGAAGTGCAGTGAAAAGTTAATGTGGTGTCAGATGCAACCATTCCATCAGTATTTTCTTATGACGTTGTCACTTCAACTATCGTCAGTAAATCGACTTTACAGACAAGCATGAAAATCTGTCGCGCTGCCACACTGCAGGAATTGAACTTGGTTTGCGTGTACTACTATGGAATATGAAGAGCGTTTATTTCCTGAGCTACCACGACAATTGTGCATGTTTATAATTATAGTGCCTATTGTTTCATGATCGTTAGTGATCTGGTTGTATCGTCAGTTCGAAATATTAATAACTTGTAAGTGATATAAGTCTATAATATAATACTGTTAAAAATTGAGTGCTTTATGCATAATAAACCAAATATTAGAATTATGATATCCTTGCTATGTGCGATTAATTTTTATTAGCTGTCCGTCACTATGAAATGTTAGTTATTTTTAATTATAGCCACTCTTTCACTAACTCTAACGAGATATTTTGCAAACCATTTCATGAATCGATATTTGTATCTGAATTATTCACCCTACTAGCAGAGAGGAGAAATTTATCTTCCTTTAGAGAGTTTACTCTTTTCCTTATAAGGATCAACAACGCCAAAATTTCCTGTGGTGTTGCGGATTTCTATGGGAAGCGCTGATCACATACTATAGGTTAGCCGGGATCTCCTTTGTCTTCCTTTCTTATAAAAAAACTAATCTGAAAGCTTGCATTTCATTGCTATTTTATTTAGCCGGCGGATTTACTCGTTACTTAATTAATGGTTAATTTAACTTCCAATCTTTCAAGTTCTAAGAATGGATATTCTTTAGATATTACATCATATTATACAAACGCGAAGCAGAAATTTTGTGGCATTCTTTGGGGGAGGCCTATGTTCAGCAGTGGATTTGTGAAGGGCTGTAATGATACAAACGCGTATAATTTTTTTAAAAATATTTAATAAAAAAATAAAAAATAACGTTCTAAAAAAGTAAAAATTTATTCAAAATATTTTATTCAAAACTTGTGAAGGATAATCATTCATTATTCATTATTATTATGAATTGAAATAAAGTTGGACCTAGTCACTAGTTTTCATGTTCTTGTGTCGCTTATATGAATAATGAAATAATTTGGAAAATTTATAGCCACTTCTTCTTAGCTTTAGATTTTTTGTGTCTTCTTCAGAAGCTACTCTAAATTACATACTATTGTTATTGCTTTTGAATTCGGTTCTTATTTTTTTTAAGTTTATTTATTTGATCTTTTTAATTAAAATAATAGTATACTTTAAAAATTAGAACGAAATCAAAATTACAATTTCATTTCCTATTTTTCATTCTTTGTGTCGGCGAGGGTTGCGTACCTTATACTCAGAATCCCCAAACGGTATTTGCTGAAGGCCGTACAGGTTTACTTACATCAATTAATTTATCGTTGATCAAATTATAAAAAACTAGTAAGTGTATTTGCTTACGTTCAACGTTTCATTTGTAATTGCAAAAGTAAGGCATTTAAACATAATAACTTCCCCACTTTTTCAGAATTACGACTATCACAACAATATCTTCTTAGTTATTCTCAACAGGAAATGTTTCCTGATGAATACGCCATACTTAAAGCATCTAGTACCTAAGAGTAGCAGACTCAAATCACTTACTCCCTTTCTCGATTCAGATAACCTTATAAGAGTAGGTGGTAGAATCAGTAATTCATGTTACACATATGATATTAAGCACCCGGTGGTGTTGTATTCAAATAATCATTTAACTAAACTTATTTTTGAAGCTAAACACAAAGAATTATTTCATGCTGGCCATCAATTAACATTATATAACGTTAGACAGAATTTTTGGCCTCTGGGTAGAAGAAATTTATCAAAATCAATAGTTCGGGCTTGTATTCGTTGAAAAAGGCTTGATGCTAAATCAGTACAACCCATTATGGTTAAATTACCTGTTGAGAGAATGTGTCTCGAATATCCTTTCCCCAACACAGATGTCGACATTTGTGGACCTATCCTGATAGCTGACCGTAAAGGACGCGGTTGTCAATTGCAAAAGGCCTATATTTGCGTTTTTATCTGTTTCGCAGTTAAAGCCGTGCACCTGGAGCTTGTTACGGACCTTACCAAGGAAGTATTTTTAGCGGCACTCAACCGTTTTATATCGCGGAGGGGTAAGCCTCAAAACATGTATTGGCAATGGCACAAACTTCGTAGGAGCCAGCAACGAACTTACTCGATTCCTAAAGGCGAATAATATCTACATACAGACCAATTAAGCCGAACTTAATATTAATTTTAACTTCATAACAGCATATTCACCCCATTTTGGTGGCATTTGGGAGGCGGCTGTCAAATCGGTAAAAACTCTTTTACGTCGCGTTTTAAACTTAACACATGTAGTTTATGAAGAACTTTCCACCTGTTTATTTCAGATAGAGGCAATTCTGAATTCTAGACCTCTCACACCTTTAGCCACAGATCCTTGCGAGCTTACCTTTTTGTCGCCTGCCCATTTCCTCATTGGACGGCCACTCATGTCAATACCATATCTTTCATTTGAAGATGCTTTTATTATTAGCATTCAACGATTTCAGAGAATGGAAAAGCTTAGACAGAATTTTTGGAGGCGATATTCACATGAATATATATTTCAACTACAGCAGAAGACTAAATGGCATGCCTCATCTGGCGAATTGAAGATAGGTGACCTGGTTTTGGTTAGGGATCAAAATGTACCGCTTCTGCTATGGCTCTTGGGACGGATCACCAAACTATCAAAAGGCAGTTAAGGGTATCCAGAGTTGCTGAAATACGAAGAAATAAGGGACTTATTGTTTGAAGTTTTAACAACCTCTATCTCCTTCCACTCAAACAGTTTTGAAGGCTATGCTTCAACATCGGGGAGTATGTTCGAGACATCTTTTTAAGAACATAGGAAGACATAGCACTGTGATTGCGCCCGCACATTTGAGACGTTCTGTGCCTTGGATGTCTTTTTGACCGCTGGCAAGTTCCGCGTGAGCTTCAGGAACGACACGCAATATCGAACACTGGCAAAACGGACGTTTCCCGCACCTTCTATTATCTTTTTGCATCAACATCCTAACTTCTACATATTATGTTAATTAGAATCGAATAAACCTGTAAGTACTAAAGTTTACTCGTGTAAGCAACAGTTCAGTGTTCAGTAATTTCTCAGTGATCGCTAGGGCAGCGATCACCGAATGGTGAAAGGCACACTGAACCTAAACGTTAAAATGGAGAGGTCACGTCTAATAAAGTCAACACTCCGTCACCCTAATGCTCTAATACAAAGCCCCGAAAACTTTCAGCTCGAGATACAAAATCGTTTTAAGTGCCTAGAAGATTGCAATGAAGTGGACGATATGAAAAACAAGCTTGTGGAAAGTGTCCATGCGATCGAAGCTAAGTTCTGTAAGACCCGTTGCAGAAGAACACAAAAACTCTCCGATCACACTTATTTAGCAATCAATAGAGTGAAACCCGGGCTAAAAAGTCTTTGTCATAGATCTAACTGCCAGAAAGAATCAACTGTCGAAGCTGCAGACCGAATGTGGCAGCATCGTTTCCGGGACACCTGAGATTTTGAGTGAGATTTAGAGATTCTATGGGGCAACAGTACAAGTTATCGTTGGAGCCACACGGAAGTGTGAGTAACGATCCAAGAGCAAGTCTCATCCGATATTATTCCGAAGATATCAAGGAGGTCAGTCTGAGCGGGAGTAGAACGGATCTCAAGCACCTCAAAAACGGCAAGTTCCCAGGCGACGATGAAATTACAGCGAAGCTTCTGAAAGCGGGTGAAAAACCGGTACTTGAAGTCCTTCAGAAGCTCTTTAATTCCGTTTTCCATGGAGGGACTACTACGGAGGCGTAGAGCAGAATTGTGGTGGTCTTTTTCTTTAAGAAAGGCGATAATGCTCTCTTGAAGAACTATAGACTGATTTCCCTTCTGAGCCGCGTCTACGTGCTATTTTTTGAAGAGTCATTACGAATTGTCTCTCACACAGAATCCACAACTTCCAGCCTCCCTAACAAGCCGGCTTCTGTAAAGGCTTTAACATCATAGACCACATACATAACATTCGGCAAATTGTGCGAAGAGAACAAACTCACACTATGTCTTGCGTATGTGGACTGTAAAAGCCTTGGTCTCCGTCGAAATTTGGGCGGTGCTGCAGTCCCTTTAGCGGTGCCAAGTGGATTGTCAGTATAACAAAATGCTGAAGTGTTTGTACAGTAGGGCTACAAAATAGTCTTTATGGCAGAATCGCTGGAGGACCTAAGCACTATGCTCAATCACCTCAACAGTGTTTCCTAACGAATAGATCTTAAGATAAACATGGACTATGCCGATAGTTGTTGGGAGCACTAAGATTGAAGTTGTTGACGAATATGTTTATCTGGGACAAATAGTCTGACTTCGACTAACTTCGACCGAGAGGTCAATCGATGGATTGAACTTGGCTGGGCAGTGATCGGGAGTTTACGACACATCTTCTCGACAGGCATACCACAACACCTCAAAGCTAGATCGTACAACCAGTGCGTATTGCCAGTGATGACCTGTGGCTCTGAGACGTGGTGCTTCACTGCTGGCCGTATGAGGAAGATCAAAGACACTCAGCGGGCTATGGAGAGAACTATGGTTGGCGTTTCTCTGCGTGATAGACTTAAAAACGATGATATTCACAGTAGAACCAAGTTCACCGAATAGCCCAACGGATCTGTAATCTGCTGGCCATATAGCTCGAAGAATCGACAACCGATGTGGAAGAAACGTTCACGAGTGGCAGCCTCATAACAGCAGGCGAAGTGTAGGATATCCCCTCCACTTGATGGAGTGACGACCTGGTAAGACCTTCAGGAAGTCATTGGATGCAGGTGGCTCAGGACCATGCTTTGTGGTATTCCTTGTGGTAGACTTATGTTCAGCAGTGGACTTATGAAGGGCTGTGATGATGATGACGATGACGGCAAGTAGGCCTGTATGATAATTTAAGTTTTAGTTATTTTATTAAAGTTTTGTAAAATTGTATATATTCCAATTTCATGTAAATAAATGTAATAAATAATAACAGAAACGTTTAACAAAATTAAATGAAAAAGAATAAATGAAATCTATTCAAAATCGGTCAGGATAACACGTACCGAAAATTCAAAATATTTTTTTATAGGAGAGGGGGCAAACTAGCACTGCACATGCGGCTTACCTGATGGTAAGTGACTACCGCCGCCCATGAACAATTGCAACACCAGGGGAATGGCAGATGCGTTGCCGGCCATTTAAAAAGGAGTAGGCTCATTTCTTCAAGGTCCCTAAGTATTATCAATCCGAAAAAATCGCTGGTGGTAATCAATTCCACAAGGAAGTTGTGCGAGGAATAAAACTTCTTCTAAATCGCTCAATGGTTGACCGCCAATCACCGAGATGGCATGGATGGTTTGCGGATTTTATCGCGATGTGCGAAAGTGAAATTGAGTGGCTTGAATCAGTCCGAACAATTCCTCAGAGCATTCCCCGTGATAGATGCGAAAAATACGCAAAGAGATGCAACATCTCTACGCAGTCCCAGTGAGTCAAGCCAATCGCAAATAACTCAATCGTCGACGATTAGAATCGCTCTGCGCTGGATGCGGTCAAGTGTAAGGAGCTAGTACTGGGGAGCCTCTGCCCAGAGATGGGAACAGTATTCCATGTGAGGCCGAACCTACGTCTTGTAAAGTAGCAAGCGGTGTGGCGGCATGAAATACAGTCCGCCTCTGCTGAGCACGCCAAGCTTATTAGAGGCCAATTTGGCCTTCTCATCCAAGTGACCACGAAACTGCACGTCACTCGATATGTCGACACCGATATATCGATACTGGCTGAGGCAACAAGGGGACTCCCTTGAAACTGAGGAGATACGACAAAGGGTTTTTTTTAGCGGTAAACGCGCAATCTTGTGTCTTCTGGGGATTTAACTGGACTAGATTTAGTCGTCCCCAGTCCGAGACTTTGTTCAACAAACAAACAGAAAAAAACAGCGTTGGCGATAGCACGCAGCCTTGTGGAACACCAGCTTTAATGGGCTTATAATCGGACCATGCATCGTCTACTACGACACTCATGCTCCGATCTACAAGAAAACTGGTGATCCAATTGCACAATTCCTCGGGAACCCTTAAGGGAGGCAGCTTCGAAAGAAGCGCTTTGTGCTAAGCCCGATCGAAGGACTTCGCTATGTCTAAACTAAAGGCCAACGCCTCCCCCTTGGACTCCACTGCCTTTGCCCATCTATGGGTAAAGTAACCTAGAGGATCACCAGCTGAGGGACCTTGACGGAAACCGTACTGGCAGACACTAATCAGCTGGTGATTGAAGGTACCGCATGAACTGGCAGTTAATAATGGTTTCAATTATTTTGGAGAACAAGGAGGTGATAGCGATAACCCGGTATGTGGACGGATCTGAATGGTCGCCTTTTTTAGGGATGGGGTCCACCAAAGCTGTCTTCTATGAGTTTGGAACTACGCCTAGTGAGTAGAAGAACCGGAAAAGAAACGTAAGAACGGGTGCCAACTCTGGAGCACACGTCCTCAGCACAATTGGGGGATTCTGTCAGGCCGACTCTACTTCTAGATATTCAGGGGGAGTAATGCTTTGCGAACCGAGTGCTGTGTGAATAGCACATCCGGTATGGAGCACTCACACCGCGGGATCGTTGACGTGTTCTTCCCATCATCAAGAGTTGTTTTTGACGCAAAGAAAGAGCCTACCAGATCGGCTTCCTACTTTGCGTCATGGGCCAGTGAGTTGTCCACACTGTGTATAGATGGCAGAGATGGCTGGCAGAAGTTCCCTTAGACAGCTCTGGCGAGATACCAGAATACACGGGTTCCCGAAATAAGGCGAACTAGTTTCTTACCAATTCTGCCGATGTGCTCTGACTTTGCTTTGGCAATGACACTTTTGAAGGACCTGGAGGCGTAATTATACTTCTTTTTAAGGGCGCTGGTATTTACATCCCGGGACATTGATGCATTGTCCCAGGCCCGGTACCACTCCTGCTTATAGCGTGATGCTACTTTACAGGAGCGACTAAACCATGGCTGAAATCTGCCTCCGATGGGCACCACAGAAGAAGGAATAAAAAGTTCTATACTCTGAAGTACCACATCAGCGATAGAATCAGCAACAACGTTGGGATTATCCGCCGAAAAGCAAACCCGCCCCCAAGGGTAGGATGCAAAAAAAGACCGCGCCCCGTCCTAATCGGCCGACCTATAGTGCCAAACACCGCGGCAAGCTGCAGATCGCAACTGCGATGGGAGCGGGAGTGGCACCGTAATCCGAATCAGACAATGGTCCGAAGAGCCAATAGGGGCATCGACGAAGACCTGATATCCGTTCGGATGAAAGGTCCGACAGGGAAGGTACATGATCCTCCACATCTGGAATCAGCGTAGGCGAAGTAACCAGTTGTGTCAGACCATATGCCAAGGCAAAGTCATAAGCAGATGTATCCACATGATTGGTTAAACGGGAAACAAGCCATTCAGCATGGTGGGCGTTAAAATACCGAGCATCACGAACTCAGCGGATGGGACCCGTGGGGACCGTCGTCGCTGTCTACACGCATGAACAGGTCCGTACCTTCAAGTCTACCGAGGCGTCGAAAACACTGTCCTCTCTGATGTGCACGCAAACTCCAGCCCGCGGCATAAAGGAGCATTCTAATTTAATCCTCTTAAAAGAGATATGAAGTATTAGCGGGAGAGGACACCTACGTCGCGATCTAAAAGAGCAAGGCCGGCTTCGTCGTATGGAGATGGTAGTGGACGGCGTTAAGGTTCGATTGAAGTCCCTTGATGTTGCGGAAATTCACGGATAGCGTGGCAGGGGCCGCCTTGGTCGTGTTGATCAGCTTGCCGCGAGCAGTTATTGTCTTGAGCAATACTTCCCCCCAGAAAACGCACCTGAGCACTCACGCTCAGAAAAAGTAGGGTAGTTTTCTTGCTAGTGTAGGATGCTTAGCGAGGGATTCTCCAGGGATGCTGGAACTCTCCTTACCATTTTGATGGTGGTGGGGGGGGAGAGAATTGGGCCTCCAGCCACCTGCATTTACCAGACGAAACGCAGAAGTAAACTTCTACTTCACTCTGGTATTCTGTGAGGTCGTGGTACCACCTCGGTTCGAGCCAGCCCATCTATGCGACAGCAAAAACTGCCTCGTGGCTCTACCACTGCTGAATTATTGTACTTATCATCTTCGTTTATTTTAATCGTTATTTGTATTCATTTCCTATCACCTTGCATGCGTTCACTGCCCCATATTATCCCATGGGTGTCGTAAGACAGAGCATGCTTAAAATGATAAAAAACTGCGGGTGATAACCCGCCTACCAAGTGTAGCAACTTTGAAAAATATCCCCCTACGAGGCAAGCTATAGAGGAGGTTTTTGCTCAGTTCCGGAACCTTGATAGGTTGTAATGACGAGATTTTTCTTTGAGGTTTTATTCCGCTTATTAAGTAAAAACAGAGATTGCAAAACGAAAAGTTTTATCGCAGTATACAATGAAGCGCTGTTCTAGTTAAAAATCTCAAAATTTAATCACTCAGAGGCCTTAAATAATAAAGTATTTAAACGTTCTCACTCGGCAGTGTATAAAAGGATTGCATGTCTTTACCCGATAGTAAAATATGTAAATATTAATAACAGATTGTTTGAGTTTAGAATATCAAAATATAATTTTCTTGTGATCAAAACAGAGAATGATACTAATGTAAATGGTATTTAGGATGAACTCAGTTATTAATTTTATATCTGAATTCTATTCCAATTTACCATTGCGACGATATTTATATTGCACACTTTTTAAAATGATATTTTACTAGCGATCCGCCTCGGCTTCGTATGGGTGATTTCTGGATCTCAATAGCGCCACCTACCGAATGCAATTATGAATCTAAACTATTTAGTCATAGGACTGCACGTCAGATGTGAAAACTTCTAAACTTCACAAACCTATATGTTTGGTGAGAAATATTTCTTTAGGCAGTATTTTTATTAAAGTGTTTTTATCGACGAATTAATTAAGTAATAAAATTTTCTTTTATTGCGCTTTTTTCACGAAAAAGAATGATTATTATCTATACTATACAAATAAATTTATAAATACATATCAATTTTATAAAATTTAATTTCAGATTTTCAAAATTACTTGCATCAATTTTACGTATCTGAGCGTGACGGTCACTCTAATTCAGTATTTTTTCCTATCGCAATAGTGCCCTAAGTGCCCAAAGAAATTTTCACTTCAAAATTTGATCAAAATCAGGTCCAGTAGCTTAGTAGGAGTTCACTTCAGTTACAAATACACGTACGGAAGAATTATATATATATCGTTTTTAATGCAGTTTTTTATTTGATATTTCATAGTAAACGAGGACGATAGTATGATGAGACATAAATAAATTGGGGGAGTCGAAGAATATTGTTGCAAATCTTCTCAAAATTATGCTTTGTAGCTTCGACTATCCTTTGGGTTTGTGGGGTCTGTGTCTCAACATTCTGTTGTATAGTGTACTTGCAATGGTTTTGGAGCAGAATACTGTGTTGGCGAACTTCACATGACATTTAAATAATATTTTTTTTTAAACATCAAGGTTATTTTCACTATGTTTTCCTACACTGATGAGGACGTTGTAAATCGTGATTAACGTAAATTATGATTAACCATTACAGTAACGTACGTGAATAAAACTCCGATTGTATAATCTGTCAGATTATTGTGTAATTTATAAAAAAAAACGTCAAAGCTACTGTCACTTAAAACTTTTACCACCAAAAAAAAAATTATATCGAAAATGAATTGTGAGCGGTCGTTTTACCGATAAACGCAATAATAATAAATTTGGACCTGATATATTACAGGCTTGTTTCGAGACATGGCGCGGCTGTTGTTTCGAAATTTATTTGTTGTATTTATTCGTATTATATTTTGTTAATAATTAATACAGTAATAATTAATGTTATTGTTTTGCCCGTCAAATAGCTTCTTACTACCTTGCTACTTACCTGAAATCTTTTCACGCCTTAAAATGTCTGTCAGATAAAAATAAAGTAAGAAATAAATGAGAGCAACAGGGTCTATACTATACTTACTGCTCCATAATCCTTTCGCAAAAGAGGTCTCTGTGACCAATTATCCCATTATAAACAAATAAAAGTTACGTGAAAGGATATTCATTTTGTACTTAGTATGGTATTACAACGTTGAATGTTTACTTAATAAATCTGACATCTGGTCCGAGGCAGTTTACTGTGTTCAGTTGGCTGAGCAAAGAGCTTATCTGTTACTGACACTCTCGCCCCGGTACATTTCCTTTTGCACAGTCTCGTTTGCTACAATGAGACATATAAAATATAACTTTAATCTATATCTATAAATATAATAAAAGTGTAAATAGCAGATGTCTGTACATTTTATATTTTTGTAATAAAAGTGATTGAGAGGTACTAAAAATAAGTAATTAAATACATTTCTACCATTTTTAGATTTTTCTGTCTGTCTGTCTGTCTGTCTGTCTGTCTGTTTGTTTGTTAACGTATCACGTATAAAGTACTAATTTATATCATAAGAATAGTTAAGGAAATTATTAAGTGTATATTCAGGTTACATTTAGTCTTTATTTCATTAAAATTGGTTAATTCCATCAAAAGTTATGACAAATATTCTGAAGTATGGGTACTAAGTATAGGTACGAATTTGTTCAATAGTGGCGTTGGATGAGTCATCAAGTACATTTTAAAATTAATATCATATTATAAGTCATAATTAAATGATGTAAAATAATGTTCTATAATGATATAATTATATCTAAAACGCAGTAAACAAAAGTATTACATAAAGAACGTAATAAATATATACAAAATATATTAACCTTATTATCTAAACTAAATTAAAGTACAATAGTTAACCAATTTCATCGATAGATGGTGGTGTGGCACAAATGTGATCCAAAAGGGCAGGTTAAAATTTTTTCCTGTAGATGAGTTTCATATTTGCTTCTAATCTTTATATTAATGACACGCTGCCCTACTGCGTGTTGACAATCTCATTTATTTTTTATTTTTTTACCGCCGAGTACTCTATGTGGTAAATCAAATTTTAAGAGCTATTAACAATTTCGTTTTTCGGCGAGGATCAAAATTTCTTTTTTGCTTACTATGCAGGCACTGATTTATAAGTTCTTTTATGTTTTTTATTGTATAAATCGTATCAATTAATCTCTTATTTTTAGAATTGATGTTAACAGCGCCATTTCTCTTTAAATCTATACATATAATAAAAATGGTAATAACATGTTGTCTGTTTCTGAATATTGTACTCGTATAGTATATTAATTTGTGACTAAAATCATTATGGGGACTGTACATCATTAAATAAGTACATTTTTATAATTTTTAGAATTGTACTATCTGACGGTCCGTCTGTTTGCTTATAGACGCATGACGTTTTGAGTAAACATATTTTTTTCAATGAAATCCTTAAGAAAATCATAAAGCGTATTATCAAGTTCTAAATGAACAATTTCAATAAATCTTTGTTTTATTGAAATTGGTTAATTCTATCGAAAGTTATGATTATTATTTTGAAATGTAGGTTCGAATTTCAACAAAATCTCAGAAATAGTAATAAAAAGATTCGTGTGTAAAAAAAAACGTTCTATTATAATATATTTCGTATCGTTCTATTATAGTACTTAAAACACAGTAAAAAATATGTTTTCCTTAAATTAAAAAAGGATGTTTTCTCACAAAGAACGTAATAGATGGCGTTGTACAAATTACAACCTTTTCTGAATTGCGGTGTTAAGATTTTTCGCAGGTGAATCGTATTGAGACTCACTGACAGTCCATGAGTCTGACGAAATTGCAACCCTGTAAGGCATATATACAATAATCTATGTCTACCTGTAAGAGCCGTCTAGGCTAACAACACTCCACAAAAATCAGAAATTCAGAAACAAAAACCAGAAAAAAGAGATATTGAAATATTCAATTCAATTATTCAACAAAACCCGACTAAAAATAGCAAAATTGCAATAAATGCGATTGTGATAGTGATATTGTTGTATACCCAGAATCCCTCTAATACCAAATAACTTTCCTTTCAGTTTTAAGTAAAGTTGCAGCCTAATTACGTCCCACTGCTGGGCACAGGCCTTCTTTCATTTCTGAGAGGGTTTTAGGGCAAGGAAATGTCCACCGCGCTACCCCAATACGTGTTGGCGAACTTCACATGTCATCGAAATATTTTTTTTTTATTTCTCAGACATGCAGGTTTCCTCACGATGTTTTCCTTCACCGCCGAGCACGTGGTAAATCAGCACTTAAAATTGCAATTAACAATTTCATTGGTGCCGGCGGGGATCGAACCCGGGTTGCTCGACTACTGTGAAGCTTACAGCGAGCGCTAACCATCTGAGCTACCACGGCTCAGGCTGCAGTTTTAAGATAGGGATAATAACATCGATGATGACATCGATGTTGGCATCGATAGCTCAACATCGATGTTCGATGTTTAGGCTACTCAAAACATCGATGTTGACCATTATCGACATTACAGGAGACACTTGACAATTAAGTTTGACTCACCATACTGACATCTTTTTAGGTTAACGATGCGTTCTGAAGTTCTGAATTATTCAAAATTTTTAATCTTCAGAGCAGATGCAAGATTTAGTTGATATTGATTTCGCGAGTTCGCATTGTTTGCAAGTTCCCAATT
The DNA here is from genome assembly GCA_963668995.1 of Parnassius mnemosyne. Taxonomy (NCBI): domain Eukaryota; kingdom Metazoa; phylum Arthropoda; class Insecta; order Lepidoptera; family Papilionidae; genus Parnassius; species Parnassius mnemosyne. Next base: position 166,472 of record CAVLGL010000013.1, read on the forward strand.
ATCGATTATGGGTTCATTGACGTCGATGTTTCGATGTTTGACATATGTCAACATCGATGTTAAAACATCGAAGTTTTAATTTTTAACATCGATGATCATCTAACACACTTTTAAGTGTGTTTCCCACTCAGCGTGTGTTATGCGACGATCGTAAATAAAGCGCAAGGTCAAACTTTACGCGTTGCAGGAGTGGACCTCAGTACTGATTGTTTTGCACATGGCCAAATCTATGTTGCTTTTTTCCGCGTTAGTAGTCCCCGTAAACTTTTTCTGTACGCCCCGGCTAAGTCTACTTCTTCTCGTCGTTTACACAGAAGCTCTATCATAAATGACTTAGAACTTTGAGCATATCGATTTATTTTGTTACCACTTATTCATACAGTAATGATATAAATCGTTTAATATTCTCTTACCCTAAACGTCAAATTCTTTAAGTAAAACGTATATTCGCGAGCTACGCCGCGGGCACAGCTAGTTTATTAATATAGTTACATAATACTTATTGATGGTCAATTTTATTTTCATTATTGCTTTATAAAATACGTGTCCTGAGAAGAATTTAATAATATATAGATAGTGGAGGTGTCACGGAGATTGGCATTGATTTTTTTTTATAGAAATAGGGTGACAAGCGAGCACACAGTCCACCTGATGGTAAGCGGTTGCTGTGGCCCATAGACATCTACATCTATCTTCGTTTGCGAATTAAAATGCAGATGCATTGTCAGCCGTGAGGGCTAAGATAGAATGCTTTTTTTCCAGTAAAATGGGTTTCCGGTTCTCTACACTCACCATACGAAACACTGCAGCATTAAGCTGCTATTTTACGTGGTATTCTGTGAGAGCGTGGTCCTTCCCCGGTTGAGCCGACCCATTCGTGCTACAACTATACTATTAATATAACTGCAGCATGGCTCTACCACGTAATAAATTGCATTAAAAATCAATGTAAAATGCTGAGTCGCTAACCTCGTTTGCATGGAATGACGTGTACAATTACTAAACTTAAAGATATTCCCAGGGGTTATTTTATTTCATTATAGTCCTTTTCTATAGGTTTTGTTTAATTAGAGTTTCAAACTTTTTGATTGACAAAAACGAAATTATTTGGCATTTTGTTGTAGAAGCGTATTTTTTCGCATTTTCTTTCGAATTTTATCGTATTTTAGAAATAAATTTAAAAATTTTTTTTCAAAGTTTAATTACATTTAATTATAATATAAGTATCATTTTGTTTTATAACTTGTTGCCGTTTTGTAGGTAGTGATATAATCGCGTTGTTGTAGAAATCTTGGGATTTTCGATCAAAAAAATACAAGTAGTTATGATAGTCCACTTTTGATGTTAACCTAACACTAACCAAAGAAATCTGAAGAGTAAAATTCTGAGGATACAAGGTCGGGACAAATTTTTGCTGAGTGGCTAAACACGTGTGTAGTCTGGCGTTATGATGAAAGACACTCCTTTTCTGTTGATCAATTTCGGGTGCTTTTGCTCAATTCTTACCTGAATCTCATTAGTTGTTGGCAGTAGAGATCCAAATCGATAGTTTTGCATCACAGTAAAAGCTTATAATAAAGATGACCTTGCAATCCCACCATACATACAGCATCACCTTACTGCATGTTAATCTGGGTTTCGCTACAGTCTCTGGAGCTTCATTACCCTTTTACCATGATTTTTATCACACGTTCTTATCTTAGGTGATCCACTTTTCATCACCAGTGATCAATCTTTTCAAAAATGATTCCGTTTCATAACGTTTCAATAGAGAATCTAAAATGAGTATACGATTTATTATTTTTTTTCAGTGAGCTTGTGTAGTACCCAATTATCGAGCTTTTTTGTATCGCCAAACTTATTCAAATGTGTGTGGCCAATCGTCACCTCCCCGGCTATGTTGTTACTACTAATATGACGACCTTGCTTCACTTTTTCAAAAATGACATCATCTTTATTCGTATGAAGGCGACCAGAGGAAGCTGCGTCTTTGACACCAAAATTCTCAGACCGAAAACGCTTGAACCAACTTTGTGCTACTCTTACTTTTTTTATAGGATAGGGTGATAAACGAGCACACAGTCCACCTGATGGTAAATGGTTGCTGTGGCCCATAGACATCTACATTTATCCTCGTTTGCGAATCAAAATGCAGATGCTTTGTCACCCGCGAGGACTAAGATGGAATGCCTTTTTTCCAGTAAGAAGTATATTTTTCGAAGAAGTTGCGAATGAAACCTTGTAGCGTCGAAACATTACAAGGATTCATCCAAAACATTAGGTATGCTTAACTTTATCGTGGGAAAAAGAGACATCTGCCAAGAATTTACTTTGACAATATCCTCTGTGTAAAGTCATACATTAGTGTCATGAACGGTTTGCAGCAATTTGAAAATGTTACTAATTATTCCAACCACCTATCCTTTGATCAATGTTAGGTTTTGCATTTATAGGTGCTTTATCAACGTCTATTTCTCAAGTAATGTAGTCTTCCGTGCAAATTTGAATAGATTGGTAAAACAAATCGTAACATCATTCATCCGTCTGATTTTTTTCTTAAATCAGTTTAACATTTTGAAGCGCGCTCTGCCTTTGACGGGATTTTTGATATAATTTTCATTTGTAGAAAATTATCATGACTAACGCCACTAAACAAAACACCACTACTATGTAAAACATCCTCAGAGTACAGTATAATAATGCTTTTCGTTTTTTTTTGATACATCCACGATACAGTAGCGCGTCCGCAATGTTCGCGGAGGCTGCTGTTCCAGACTTATATGCAGTGTTACGTTGTAGAACGGCCAGTTTCTGAGAGACTGTATGGTGTCTCTTGATAATATATTTTATTAACACTGCAAGACATGAATCGGACGCTATAGGTTAAAAATAATTAAATTCAGCATCATATTTTAATAACATGTAAAGTGTATGTGTATATAATACTTATATTATATATATATATATATATATATATATATATATATATATATATATATATATATATATATATATATTATATTATTATATTTTCAAAATGAACATTTAAATATGAATGGGTTAACCTTAATAGATAAAAATAATAATAATTATTATTATTAAAAAAAAAACACTATCGTCACTAATACAACACGAACTACACCTCTAAATGCAGCATCATCAGTTTTTTATTTTATTTTTGTGTTACTGTTTTAATGAAAGAAAAGAAACAAGACAAGTACGGAGTGTTACTGACAATAAATATACGACGATTATTATCTGTACACCTAATTTAGATAAGAAAACATGTTACATAGAGGCGAAAATTCTTTTATTTTTACTACTGTAACATGTGGTTTGTGTGCAGATAACGAAAGTAATATGTAGCTGAAACAAATGACACTGGTAAAAGAGATAAAAGGTTTTTTGCGCATGTACTTGACATGTAATAAAAATAAAAACATACAATTCTCTATTTAGCGGTTCTTTGTTTTTCAATTAAAAGAAATATAAAACTAAAATTATTATATAAATTATCGACAATTCGTGGCGGATATAAAACTTTTTCTTCGGATGCCGAAAAATATGTCATATATCTTTAAAATTCGTTTATATTCTTAACTGGCTTAATTGTAGTAAGTTTATGCTTAATTGTTGCAAAAAGTGCGACACTTACGGGATGATATTCTGCGGTGGTGGATAGTTTTATGCGGCTACTCCATAGCAAAATCTTAAATATTTCACGTTTATTAAGAACTACACAGTGAAGCTGTGGTCTTGTTTTTCTAACTTATTATTATTTAAAAAAAGAAAACGAAACGAAACAAAACTTATGGAATCCAAGTGGCTAACTGTTATTGAAATGTAATATTTTAATAGAAAGTAACACAAATCACTTACTGAATTCAATTTCTACTTGCAAACCGCGCGTAGAACTTTGAGTAATAATCCAGCTTTGCATATTTTAAGAGCAAGTTAAATAAAGGAGTGTAGAGATGCCATAAAAGCAAAATGAAGATTGAAATTCCATTCGCTCGTTTCTTCATAAATATTGAATGATATAATCCAGTGAATATTTGCTTGGACACCGTTGAATTACTTTGAAAAGATTTTTAAAATTTTTAAAATAAATCAACCTAACGCGTTCCGTTTCTTATTTAATGGCCTGGAAGTCCAATCAGACAATACGGAATTTTATCATAAGTCAACTAAATTTAATACTTATTGTAGAACAGCGAACCGTCCCGGCTTCGCTCGGATAGGATCTATCAATGTAATTATTTTCGGATAAAATATAGCCTAGCTCACTCTTGACACTGTTTTCTGTCTCTACGTAAATTTTTATCACAATTGGTTCAGCAATTTCAAAGATTAGTTCGGAAAGACAGATAAAAAAAAAATGAATTATGTGTTAAAAACATGTAAATAACCCCCCTAAGCTTTATAGAAACCAGTTATTTCCTTTTGAGCTTTATAGAGACAGACACTTCAATTTTATTTATATGTATAATATTGCACCGTATTGTAAATCACGTGCAATGTGACAAACGAATTTCCAGCCCACCTGACGGTAAGCGGCTACTGCAGCCCACGGACACCTGCATTCGGCTTCAAATAAAGAAAGGTGCAGATGCGTTGTCTTCTCTGAGGACTGTTGTGGAATGCCAGTAACTATCGCTGCGGTTTGGTGGGGCTCTCTATACCCTACAAACCAGAATACAGCAATGCAAGCACTGCTGTTTAGCGACAGAAGTAGGTTATTACTTAGGTGGGTGGTACATAACCACACGAACTCCTAGGTATATCTGCAGGACTGAAAAGAATACCGTTTCATATCCTTTCCAGTCTAATAGCTTGACAACGTCCTCAAATGTACTGGTGAACAGTTTCGGGGACATAACAACACCCTATCTTATACATCTCGGTAGTCTGATAGGTTTTGGAATCTGGTTATACACTAGGATAGCTATCTTAACCCTACTGTACAATGTACTTAGATATACTGAGAGTTAACATGGCTCCGCTTACCTTTTTTGCCACCAAATAACAGTGCTTGCATTGCATTCCGGCTTGATGGGTATAGAGTCACTGAACTGTTAGGCATTTAACCTTAGTCCTCAGAAGTGACAACACATCTGTAACCATCCTTATATAAAGTCGGCTGCTACTATGCATGCACTGTAGCAGCAACTTACCATTAGGTGGACATGTTAGTAAGTGTATCTAACACTAGTTTTATGGTTCGCAGTGGACAGTAATAATGATGATAATTTTGATGAATACATTTTTTCAATTTATTCATCAAATTCAATGTAAATATTATTGCAGACAACGATCCGCCATGGCAAAATGATCCAAATGATTGAATTGTTTGACCTAATCACCTCACCCGGGGTTCACGTTCGACCCAAAACAAATGATCGATCGACACAAACCTTGTCTTTAGCATTACCCTTTCATTTGAATGTGACTATAACGACATACTTTATAAGCTGCTACTATCTAGCCTATTGCTAACTATCGCTTTTTTATTAATAGTCAATATAGTACGAGCATAAAATTTTATTAACAAAATACATTACTTACTCAAGGGAGGGTCCAAGAATAGATATCGCTCTACAAGAAGGATTAATATGTCCTATGTAATATAAGTAACCCAAATTTGCGAAAGACACATGAAAATTATTATGAAAATGTAACGTATAATTTTCACACTTCAACACTGTTTCCCAATTTTGCCTTAAAATTATAACGACTTTATAACGATCTCTTCCATTCCTATTCAAGGCCGGAAACAGGCCACTTCTTGTTCTTATCCTCAGTCAAAATCCTATCCTTAGTTATATATAGAAAATCTGCTATCACTTTTGTTTCTTTAACTTATTTATCAAAAACTTACAAAAATCGCGCATTTACCTTTGAACACGGATAGCTTTGTATGATTGATGACGCTTTGAAAGACACTGTCAAAATGAAAAATGAGCCCTAGTCTGTGGACTCATTTTTCATTGAAACTTTGTTAATGTTGCTTAAATAAAGTGATAGTGTCTTCATTATAAAATAAAGATCTTTATTGAAACGAAATATTTCTTTATTTTAATTTTTCATCTCATCAATATTTTAGAAGATAGTTTCACAGTATCAGAGGTATTGAACCTTATTCCGAGTATACTTCTAACGTTATTACATCTCCAAAAGACAGTACAATCCTTAACAAATAAAAAAAGACATTGGAAATTCGAGTAACATTTTATATACACTATTTTGTACTAGAAAGCATTTTACGCTAAGTAAAACCCTCGCTAAGCGACGAGGTGCTCCGATCCAATATTTTTATTTGCTTTGAAACTAAACACATGGTAAAAATAATCGCATTTTTCTCTAACCCTTGCCCTCAAAAAATAAAGAGCTTTTAGCGATTTAAGTATATTAAAATAGAAGCTTTTTTTTTCTAATAGATTAGACCGGTCTAATCTATTAGAAAAATCTTCACCGGTCCATTACAGTCTATCAAGTCCACTGTTGAAAATAGGCCTTCATAGATTGTCTTATAGGGAGGATATTTGCCATAGCTGCCACGCTTGGCAAGCGGGTTGGTAACCGCAGTTTTTTAATATTTAGTTGTTATTAGGAAGCTGCTGCAGCACATTTCATGTTTGTTTATCTTCGGACTTTAAGCAAACTATCCTTGTATAAGTATATTTATTTATTAGAGCCCTCCAAACGTCCACCGCTTCACACAGGCCACCATACGACACAAAACTAACAATTCTACTATTAATTGTACTTAAGTTAATTTATATAATTATTGCATGATGTTCTGCATATCCGACTATTGACACTAATTTAAAAATTGTAACAACTACTTGTACACAGTTCAGCAATAAAATCTATTCTACTCTATTGTATTCTATTATATTCTATACTAATTTACTAATAAACATCATCAGAAGTTTTTAACAATAACTTAAAAACGTTTTGCACGTTTGGTGCTACATAAAAATAAATCTTCTAATTTATTTGCTATAGAGGTAATTTTCCAATAAAATAAAAAGAGGATGTGTATGTGGTAGACACACGCTGCAGCAATATTATGGTTGAAAAAACTCTTACAGAATATTAGCGTAAAATAACAGCTTGCTGATGTGTTTTGTATGGTGAGTATAAAGAAAGGGAAACTCTTTTTACTGATGGCATTCCACCTTAATACTGAGGAGCTACAACACATCTGCATTTTGATTTTTAATTGAGGATTGATGCAGATATCTATGGGTCACAGCATCCATTTACCATCAGTTGGACTGTGTGCTTATTTGTCACTCTTATCGTATTAAAATGGGGTCTTGTATTAATGTGTACAAACACGTTAGAAGTGAGCACTTCAATATGTTATTATATAGCTGAGAAGCGCACCCACGCCCGTGCTCCATCTGGTAGTCGGTGTTTACACGAATCCCTTTGATGTTAAGTTACACGTCATTTCGGGTGCGATTACGAGTAGGTTGGTGCAAGACTAAACATTGCTTCCAACAAACACATCACGCAGTCTTTAGCAGGCGTCTTAATGTAACACGTTCGCTGTGTTCAATTTCGAGCGGGTGCTACACCGGCTGTATGTGTTCTGCATAGTTATTTGTCTACGACGCGACGGAAACTTCCAATTTACAAATCGAACCGGAAGCCATTTCTTTAAAAGATTTTATGAGAATAACTTTCTGCACTCTCTGTCGAACAATTTTATTTTTACTCAAAGTCGATAGATAACTGTGACCCCCAGTAATATATGGGCTTAAAACTAAAAAGTAGTTCTTTGGGTACACGTGTTTAAAGAGGCTGAATTCTTACCTTCCAGGTTATTATGTGAATAACATTCTTATTACTTAAGTTATAAATTTGAAATTTATTTGCAGATTTATTCTTTACGAAATGCACTCTAAGTAGCCAATAAAAAAAAGAAAAATATTACGAAATTCCATAAATTATAAGTATTTGAAAAATCACTTTCAAGTTAGGCCAATATATCACAAAAAACTATAACACTAATGTTGACCTATTAAGGTTCGATTTTGAAATGAAATGAAATGAAGATTTATTTGCTTTGAAAAAGGGGTACATTTAGGTGGTTATTATATAGTGTAGTTCCACTTTTTCAGCCATCTATAATAGCATGCAAATACATTTTTTATAATTAAATTTATCATATTACAATATAAAATTCTATTAAAATATTTATCGTCTTGTCATTGTTTACAAATTAGCAATACCAATACATACAAAATTTAAATATAATCAAGATTAAAATTTAATTAAAAATATATAACTAATGTTGTGTCACATCATGTCAAATTTAGGTAGTCATTCACATTATAAAAACAATGTTCATTCAGCCACCTGTAAAAAGCGCCTTTAAATCTATTAAGGGGTAAGTCTTATATTTTGGGGTATTTTATTAAATATGAGAATACACATCCAGTAGCAGTTTTTTTTTTAATCGAGCACTCTTGGGTATAATTTCAGCAGCAAGTCTATTGCCATTTCTGGTATTTCGTGTGTAAATCTCTTTCGCTTGTCTGACATAATACATGTTTTGTTTTACAAACTTTACAATTTCAAAAATGTACAGGCATGGGAGAGGTAGTATTTTCAGAGATATAAATAACAGCCTGCAATGCTCATCGGGTGCAGTGCCACATATTGCTCTAATACATTTTTTTTGGGCAATGAATGCCTTTGTTGCATCTGTGCTATTACCCCATATAATGAGTCCGTATCGCAAAACGGATTCCACATAGGCAAAGTACGCAGTAAGTGCTGTATTTTTTGTGGCTATTTTGCGTAGTTTGTAAAGTGCGTACGAAAATCTATTTATTTTTTTACAAACATTTCAACTTGACTTTTCCAATTAAGTTTTTGATCTACCCATATACCAAGGAGTTTTGTCATATTTGTACTTTTTAGGTTTTGTCCTTCAAAATTAATGTTCATTGTCTGATATAATATGTCATTGAAATTTATAAAATAAGTTTTGTCAAGATTTATAATTAGATTTTTTAAGCTATTCTATTATTGTTTTTACTGTGCTATTAATGTCATTAATATGGTCTTTTAGAGATTGTATACGATCTGTTTTAACTATTACAAATATGTCATCAGCGAATAAAATGCAATTGTGTTTAGTTACATCCGGAAGATTATTTATATAGACCAAAAACAACAGTGGTCCCAAAACGCTGCCCTGTGAAACTCCATATTTGTTTTCTTTAAAATCTGATATGTAATTTAGGACCACATGATTGCAGTCTGGTCGGCTTATTTCAACAGATTGTCGTCTATTTTGCAAGTAGGTTTTAATCCAATTTAAAGCAGTGCCTCTAATGCCACATTTTTCCAAAATTTTCTAATAATAAACTATGTGATACAAAATCGAAGGCCTTCAACATGTCAAAAAAAAGAGCAGTATAATTATTAGCATTTAGACATGTTAGAGTCTCCTTTACCATATCGAAAATAGCATGTGCAGTAGATTTACCCCTCTGGAACCCATATTGACTGTAATTCAGGACATGATACTTGTCAAAGAAAGATGTGAGTTTAGTATGCATAATTTTTTCATATCATCATCATCATTACAGCCCTTCACAAGTCCACTGCTGAACATAGGCCTCCCCCAAAGAATGCCACAAAGCACGGTCCTGAGCCACCTGCATCCATCGACTTCCTGCATGTCTTACCAGGTTGTCACTCCATATCGTGGGGGGACGACCTACACTTCGCCTACCGGTACGAGGCTGCCACTCGAGAACCTTTCTTCCCCATCGGTTGTCGGTTCTTCGGTTAAGGTTTTGAGGTATGTCTGACGAGAAGATGTGTCGTAGCTTCCCGAACGCTGCCCAGCCGAGTTGAATCCGTCGATTGACATCTCGGTCGAAGTTGGACTTACCTAGTCGGACTATTTGTCCCAGGTAAACATACTCGTCAACAACTTCGAGCTTAGTGCTTCCAACAACTACCGGCATAGGTGTGACATGGACATTGAACATGATCTTTGTTTTGTCCATGTTCATCTTAAGACCTATCCGTTAGGAAACATTATTGAGGTCATTGAGCATAGTGCTCAGGTCCTCCAGCGATTCTGCCATAAGGACTATATCGTCGGCAAATCGAAGGTGAGTGATGTACTCGCCATTGATGTTGATACCGTATCCTTTCCAGTCCAGAAGCTTGAAAACGTCTTTCAATGCAGCGGTGAAGAGTTTCGGGGATGTGACGTCACCCTGTCTTACACCTCTCTGCAATTGGATAGGTTTTCTACTCTGGTTCTGTACTCGGATAGCCATCGTAGCCCTACTGTACAAGCACTTCAACATTTCGATATACCGACAGTCAACTTGGCACCGCTGAAGGGACTGCAGCACCGCCCAAATTTCGACGGAATCAAAGGCTTTCTCATAGTCCACATACGCCAGACATAGTGGCAAATTGTACTCTTCGGACTTCTGTACAATTTGCCGGAGGGTATGTATGTGTTCTATGGTGCTAAAGCCTTTTCGGAAACCGGCTTGTTCGGGAGGCTGGAAGTCGTCAAGTCTGCGCGCGAGACGATTCGTAATGACTCTCGAAAACAGCACGTAGACGCGGCTCAGAAGGGAAATCGGTCTGTAGTTCTTCAAGAGAGCGTTGTCACCTTTCAGAACCTCTCAATCTCACTCAAAATCTCAGGTGTCCCGGAAACGATGCTGCCACATTCTGTCTTCAGCTTTGACAGGTGGCTCTTTCTGGCAGACAGATCTCTGGCAAAGGCTTTGGAGCCTTGGTTCCGCTCGATCGCTTCTTCAATACGAGCTGTATTGAAGTTGCGTAAGTCCCGCCGCATGCATTTGGAGATCTGTCTGTTCAGATGCCTGTATGCTGTCAAGTCTGTTGAAGAATGTAGCTTCATCCCTCGTCTAACAGCCATGAGATTAAGAGTGTGATCGGAGAGTTTTTGTGTTCTACTGCGGTGGGTCTTGCAGAACTTAGCTCCGACCGCATGGACAGTTTTCACGAGCTTGTCATTCATATCGTCCACTTCATTGCAGTCTTCTAGGCACTGAAAACGGTTTTATAACTCGAGCTGAAAGGTTTCGGGACTTTGGAACAGAGCACGAGGGGGACGGAGCGTTGACTTCATTAGACGAGACCTCTCCAACTTAACGTTTAGGTTCAGTGTGCCTCTAACCATTCGGTGATCGCTACCAGTTTTCACCCTCGCGATCACGGAGACATCACTGAACAGTTGTCGTCTGGTCGTCATAATGAAGTCAATCTCATTTTTTGTCGAACCGTCGGGGCTCGACCAGGTCCACTTCCTGTGGGGCCGCTTCTGGAAGAAAGACTTCATCATAAAGAGTCCCTCTTTCTCCATGAAGTCGGCCAGCTGCTGGCTCCTTGGGTTCCGTTGCCCTATTCCAAATTTCCCTACTTTCAGCTCACCGTTCTCTCTTGTGCCTAGTTTTGCATTGAAGTCTCCCATTAACACCGTATATTGGGTTTTGGAGGAATGCATGGCTCTTGAGATATCCTCATACATTTCCTCCACCTCCTCATCGGGGTGTGCGGAGGTTGGTGCGTAAACCTGTATGACCTTCAGCGAATACCGTTTGGTGATTCTGAGTATAAGGTACGCAACCCTCGTCGACACACTCCCGATCTTTACAACTTTGTTAACGAGAGACTTGTGGACGATAAATCCGATACCTCCTTGGGACAGATGGTCGCCCTCCCGGTGATAGAGCAAGTTGCCGGATTCGAGGATTACCGTGTCCTCCCCCTCTCTTCGGACTTCGGATAATCCTATAATATGCCAGCGCAACTTGTCTATCTCTTCTTCCAGCTCCACGATCTTCTCGTCAGTCCTCAGGGTGCGTGCGTTGTACGTTGTCAGGTCGAGTCGTCTAAGGTGGCAACTGAACCTCCACCGGAGATTCTTGCACCCCCTGCCCCGCCGTTACCATGGTCGCCACCGTAGCCAGGAATAGCGGGGCCGCCGGGGACTGGGGGCCGTCTGTTTGTTGCTTTAATCATTGGGGGGTATTTGCCATAGTTACCACGCTTGGCGAGCGGGTTGCCAACCGCAGTTTTTTTATTGTAATTTTGGCTATTATCAGGAAGATGCTGCTGCCCATCTCCTGCCTGTTTCCCTTTGTCGCCTTTTACGACACCCACGGGAGGATATGGGGTAGTGGATATTCTTGACCGCCACTACACGGCATTTTTTCATATACTTTTGACAAAATCGGTACGAGCGCAATAGGACGGTAATTGTCCAAAATTGATTTTTTGTCCTTGTTGAACAATGGCTTAATCAAAGAGAATTTAAGTTTATCAGAAAAGATACCAGAGACCATTGACAAGTTAATAAAAATGCCAAGTCCAATCTATTTATTTATTGTAGGCCTTAATTACTTTGGTACAAATGCCGTCATACCCTTCTGAGTTACTATTATTCAAGGTCATAATTACTTTATTTATATCATATTCGTCAGTAGGGCTTAGATAAATAGAATTATTTAGGATTTGATTGGATTTATTATTTGATATATTACCTTGGATATCTTTGTTTGTCAATTCAATGAAGAAATTATTAAAAGAATTTGCGATTTGTGTAGGAAAAGTAATAACTTCGTTGTCGTATTCAATAAAATCAATGTGATTATTATATTGCGGCTTGGTATCTATTTCATCCTGTATGACCTTCCAAGTGGCTTTGCATGTATCTTTGCTGTTAGACACATATTTATTATTAGTTGTTTTTTAGAACATAGTATGCATTTTTTAAGTAGTTTTGAGTAGGTTTTATATTTGTGTTTGTTTTGAGGATTTTTTCTCCGATAGTAATTTTTTCTTAGGACTCTATTTTTCGCGCATCTATTCCTAATTCCCTTAGATATCCATTTTAAATGGGATTTTGTAGACAGTTTAACTTTTTTATAAGGGAAGCAGAGTTTGTAAAGAAGGCATAGCCAATCATGAAATTTATTAAACGCAGCATTAGGTTCTGTTTCGCTGTAAACATCGGAAAAGGAAAGGCTCACCATATATCTTTTGAACTTCTCTATATTTTGAGATGAATATCCCTCCTATAGGTGTATAAGGTTTTTGGGGGAGTAACCTTTGATTTAATACTATAACTAAGAATTTGAGCAGTATCATGGTCCGATAAACAGAGAGGGAGGGTAAGTCCAGTTGCATCTTTAACATTACTGAATATATGATCAATACATGATAGGTCTCTAGTGGGTTCCGTAATATGCTGAGTGAGATTATAATTTTGGAGAATATCTAGTAAGTTGTTGGTTACATTATTTTTTATTAAATTATTTATGTTGATATCTTCCACAATCACAATTTTTTGCTTCGAATGCTTAAGCAAATATTTACTAAGCACAAGCTCCAGTTTATCGAAAAAACATTCAAAATGCCTTTGTTTTGTAGCAGATGAAGAACGGTATACACAGACAATAATTATGTTGTGATAAGGTATTTTTATTGAACAGCATTCAAAATGAAAGTTGGCTGACGCCTCGTCAAAAATGGTTATTTGTTTGAATGCTATACTTTTTTTAAACATAATAAAGGTCCACCCCATTTTTGTTTCGTAAGTAGTGGGCCGCAAGTTCGTAATTGAGTATATTGATTTTTTTTTCCTCACCACACTTTATGAAAGTCTCTGAAAAACAAAGCACATCCGGGTACAAGTCACTATTTAGTTCCAAGAGAGTGACTTCAATAAGTTCTTTTTTGAAGATATACCCTGTATATTTTGATGTAAGATTACGAATTTAATTATATTATTTGTGGGAACGAAAAAATTCAGGAATTTTGTTTTCAGGTGTATGTGTTGTTTTATTTGGTATTTCTTATGCTTTAACAGGGAAGTAATATGGTATTGTGCCTTTTTTAGATACTTGTATGTTCGCGCTATTTTTTGAAATGTAATTGATCTTATTTGAATCTTTTTTAAATTTTAGCCCATTTTTGATATAATCGTGCTCATATTTTAGGTAATCTATTTCTATATTTAATTTAGTACATATTTTATCCAGTATATTATTGACATGCATGTCACTGTTTAGTTTTCCAATCATAAATGGTATTCTATATGATAAAACCAAACCACGGGTCTGAACTTATTGTTTCCATTTTATAAATAAAACATCAAATATAAATAAAAATAATACTTTAATAATCAGGCCAAAGTAACAAACAATCTCCAAATTGTTTTTTAATCAACAATTAAACGTTTGAGCTGTTGTAATGTTATGATTGAGTCATCATGATATTATTAAATAATCTAGTGTATTTAGTAGTATTAAGCCCTAGTGTAAGTGATGGTCTGAAACAAGTGATGGTAATTGACCTAGTTCAGGCAGGTAGCTAATATTATAAACTTGACTTTTCAATGTTTCTTTTGTAGAGTCTATATTATTAAGCTACACATAGTTTTAATTTTCACATACATTTATTCTACATCACAATATTTTTCACTTGATACTTAAAAAAAATATTCATAATAACTTAGCAAAAATAAACAAAAGTCTTAAAAACTTTACTTAAAAAAACTATCAAATATTTAAGATATTTTCCTCATAAATTATAATATAACAATTATCAACATGATAATATGAAAAGTTTATTTTAAGAATAAAATGTTTCAGCGTAACAGTTTTTATATTAACCTCTCCACTTACTCCATTTTAATCTCAGAAAATTATTCGTAACAACAAAATAATCATTCTGAAAAATAAACAAAAACGTAATAAATAGTATTTTACAGAGTAATCAGTCTTGTCTAAACAAACATATCTCTAATAAGTTTAAAAATATCGTTAAATTAGACAATATTTCATTGTAACAAGAAGCACAGTATGGATCTATCAATTATTTATCAATGAGGTCCTTGAAATCATTCCTTTGAACAGAACTACGTTGAAGTGGCTCTAAGTATGCCTTTTGCGTAGTTATTTATCAATATCTGGCATTCTTTTCCTCTTGTTACGAACATTTACTTTTTTGAAATCATCCTTGTATGAACTTTTGTAATGAGAAGAAAAGGGGTCGTCTTTGGTAATTAAAAAAATACTACATTATTTTTCTGATCGTCAGTATTAAAATTATAGGCGCATTGTTTGCAGTTGCTGAAGATTATAAAAAAAAAACTATGTGATAAACTAGGAACTTTAAATGGAGTGCCATTCTTCCTTGCTCTATTTATAGCTGAAATGTACTGTATTGACGAGTTTATTGGTACATTTTTTAGATCTCTAGTGATTTGCTTATGGATTAAGCTGTGAACGTCATTACATTGCATGCTACATTTTGTGTGTGGCTTTTGATAAGATATAAGTGAGTTATCTTATTCAAATTTTTTATATTGCCTACAGCAAATAAATATTAAGAGGTAGGTACTTATTTTTATTTCGCCCACAGCAATTACCGGAAATAACCTTAGATAACCTTATGTTAACTTCTCTCTCACCTGCTTCTTCACACACCATTTTTAAATAATGATACACAGATACCTATCTCCGTAATTCCTCTTTTACTTTATGTCTCTTCCCAAAAATGGCAATGGATAGTATAATAGCTTTTAGAGATAATATCCATTTTTGACTCATTTTCCCAGTGAATTTTATTTAATTTGGTCATAGTAAAATTATAACTGTTGAGTTTAGATTTATAATAGAATGTCGAAGTTTCACCGTTCGGACTTTACATAATGGCTTGTACATCGTTTCATACACAAATATTGCATTCATCAATGTTCTTTCTGTCGTTCTATTTTTCTTGTCTGCTTAATTCCTTTTCTTCTAAGTAGGTATCATATTTATTTTTAGTTTCTGCTTTTGTGACTCAATAGAATTGTAGTACTGTAGACAAAGATAATATTGGTCTTTTTTGGGCTGATAAAAGCCAAGAATAAATTTGGTGTTTAATATTTCATTAAACGTGTGATAGAGAGCAGAGCGAGACCTCTCCTTTAGTAAAACTTCAAAATCTCTAAAGAGCTCTGAAATGCTTTTAACACTGCTGATGTACTCCCTGGAGGTAGATGCTAATCTGAAAAAAAAAAGACTTTGTAAACGTAAATAAAAACAAAACCCTAAATTACAATTAACTAAATTAAATTACATTAATTAAATTACAAAATTACAAAACTAGAACAAAAAAGACAAAGGTCAAATTACATTTTCGGTTTCCAAAGATGATCATCCTCTCTGTCGCAATCCAATCTATGGTGACTTGGTTAATTCAGTAGGTTCATTATTATTAGAGATCGGGGTTTTATTTTTCTGAAAATTGCACATTATAACTTACAATACTTATACCAAAAACAAGGAATACCGACTATCTAGTAGATACTGATTTATATTTCTGTAATTTTACCATAACTTTATTATTTTACTGTTCATTTAAAAGGCTTAATTTAAAAAAAACAAGTTGAATGTTCATTCTATTTGTTTTTTAAATGCAAGAGCCTATTACATAATACGTCATCGTTTACAAAAAAAGTTACGTACGTAAATAATGAACCATTATGATACAATTTCCTTTGACATCTTTACTTTTTGATAATATAGCGATCTATTATGAATTAGACGCAAAAAAAAATACTTAGTTTAAGTTTATCCCTAAAGTAGTATTGGCGTAAATATAAGAAATCTGTAGCATTTCGTTTATTTTTTCCATTATGGCAAGACAATTACTAAGACAATAAATAATTCACTTGTATAACTAAACATAGGACGAATTACTTTCACACCAAATCTTCCTAAAATAGATGAAATTTTGGGCTAATAAGGAAAAAGAAAAAGAATTTCAAAGCTTATACGAAGCTACATAACTTGGTAAATTGGTACCTTCTATAAAATACGATCAACTGAATAAATTACAGTCACTGAGAGGAAAAAGTACACATAAAATAAACTGATTATGTTGATAGCAAATTTTTCCTGATTACTGTCTCTTGGAATAAATATTTGTATAATGCTCGTACATAAATTATTCGCATTTGGTGGAATGGAACGTACAGGCACGCTTATTTATTTCTGTATGTATCGTTCCGCCGTTTCTCGCGGATTTCGTTTTGTATATTTTTATTTATTATGCCTACAAAGGTTTCGTGACAGTAACTTTGTCATAGCGATATTCAATTCATTACTTCCCCCTGATTTGATCTTAGAAAAGAGAGCTCCTCATCTTACAGGCAATAGGACCCGCCCTGAATTTAATAGTTGCTGGAAATGACGGCATTTTCCAAGCCATAGACTGTTATTTTTAAATGACTTAAAAATGAAGAAGGATTTCAATTTGTCTCTATAATATACATATATCTTTCTCTATGAACCTATTTAATGATTATTTAAGAAAAAATTCTTATTGTTATCTTGAACTTGTGATGTTCTTTAGTTCACTGGAAAGGAAAAAATAAAGTTTAAAAATTAAAAACCGTCTCAAAAAACTGAAAAAAGCAATTCACAATTTATTTCTGAAGAACATTAATTTTTCAATACACTACCCTAAGCACCGACTTTTATGCTGCAATTATGTTGAAATTATTGTGATTTTTTTTTTAATTTTCAAAGTTAATTTTTATTTTATTTTAAAGTTTCTGTTTCCGGATCTTAATGTTAGAACCTTATTTCATCCATAAATCAAGCCAAAAATGATCAGAACTTTGTTGTGGTAGTTCCTGAAAGCCTCGAAACTATTCAGCCTGGTTTTTCTCCGTAAGCATTCTTGGTACCCAAAGCGCGGAAACTTTTTACAACCACAAGAGTTTATTGAAAATGTTATGCACATTACCTGTGGAATCTTGGTTTTTTTTGTTAGGACGTTTTTGATTACAACGATAAGCTAAAATAATTTTTTGTTTTTTTTAACCTTTTTATTGTCACCTCTGTTATAAGGCGTTCTGAGCGAGGATAATCTTTAATGGATGTAACAAGGTACAACTGTAGAGATTACGGCGGAGTATTAACCCCTAATGCCTTCCCATAAATCTTGATTAACTTCATCCTAAATGGAATTTTACATGCGTAAATTAAATAATTATTAACAGCTTTTAGTTCAATTCTTTCTATTTTTGCAACTACAACAACAAACCACCCAGTACTGACTGGTAGAGGATACCATAAGACCATCCATTTATTAACCATTAACGTGAGGTGTGTAAAGTATGGATTAAATTAATGAATAAAAATAAACTCACTAAATGTTAAACAAACAAAGTTTTGTTATTTTTACTAAGCAGGAATTCTTACTGTAATTGATAAATACCGATTGACTTTACTGTCACTGTTACTGCTACAGCCTATTAATGTCCACTCTTGGATATAGACCTCCCCCATAAATTTCCTCATAGGGGGAATAATTGCCATAGTTGCCATCTTTGGCAAATGGGTTCGTAACCACATTTCTTATTTTTAGTCGTTATTAGGATGATGCTGCTGCACATCTTCTGATTTGTTTGCTTCTGTCGGCTAGACACCCACGAGATGATATGAGCTGTGGATATTCTAACATGCCACTAAAATTTTTTGATTGACTTTAACTAACTATTATTTATGCATAATATGATTTCAGCGTAAGGAAAAGTAAAAAGATCAGTATTGAACCTTCATTATTATTTTGTATGTGTAGCTTCATTATTAGAATTCCAATAATGATGTACGATTGGGCAAAGCCGCCTGCCTGACGCGGTCGATGTCAATTTGTTTTAATTTTTGTATCAACAGAAAGGTTTTAATTTGAAAAATGATTTTGTTCTGTTATTTGTTGGTCCTGAATGCCTTTCTACATGTAACTAGGTTAAATTTAAATCAGGTGTGAATAATATAAAACTGAATATGTTGGAACTTTCAACTGTAGCTTGATATTTTAATCATTTTAGGTCAAATTGGTCGAATTTTTTTCATTGTTATGATTTTGTATGCTATATTACTAATCCGTAAATCCCTCGTTGGTTTTAAACATGGCTGCTGGTGGGCCCTGGTTCGCATCTCGAGTCGAACCAATATCATTTATGGGATTTTTCTGTCAACAAATTCTCACAAGTTTCTGGTAAGTTTCACCCCCGTGCCTCGGTAACTCGTAAAGCGGTTTCTGCACGCACGTTCTGCACCTGATCGCACTCCAGTCTGTATCGGATTACCGTCCCATCGGACTATGAGAGTAAGGGATTAGAGAGTGCACTTGTCCTGCACACACACTCTTGAACTATAGTCTTGCCCTGAATAATTGGCTAGTCTTCTTTGAGACTGGCCGTTGTGACTGAAATTTCGTCTGAAGAAGACCTTTAACCCATACAAACATCATGTAACTAATAATTTCACCAAAAAATCACAGTTGAGGGCTCCCCGCTTATCACATTAGAAAGTGTTTGGTTCGCCGCTCTCCAGTTAAATTCTGAGGAATCGCATATCCCTCAATATAAAATCCGATAAAATTGATTTTCTAGATCTTGCATTATTTAAGATTATTCACCTTTATAATATTCTTTATAGGATTTAAGTTAAATCAAGAGAGAGCTTAAGAAACAAGTTTTCTCATTAAGTGAAGCATGCTCCAATCTAAAGAAAGCTTAATGATTTTTTTTTTAAACTGAAGTTACGAAAGAGCTAAGAGTTTCAATGATATAAAGTAGATGGATACTGTACCCCATGGAAAACTGAAATCAACTTTAAACAAAGGAGGTCAATTAATCGTTAACATCCCTGAGAAATAGATGAAATGTCTCAGACTGTTGTCCTTTAAACCGTAACAATGCACAAATGCCTGCTCTTTTGTATAGAATAGAATAGAATAGAATAATTTTTTATTTAATATATATTACATGTGTAATTCTTATTGAAAGTTATTTTTTACTTTACCACTGGTTCGAAAAAAACCCTCTGTCCTGGGAAGAACCAGCAAGAAACCAAGCGGGAAGATGGGGCAAACGAGCATGATGTTAAGTGATGGTAAGTGACTACTGACCTGACGATTGCAGGTGCGTTGTTGCCCTTTTATAAAGAGTAGGTTCTTTTCTTGAAGGCCCCTAAGTTGTATAGGTTCGGAAAAATTGCTGGTGGTAGCCGATTTCACAAAAAATTCGTGCGAGGAAGGAAAATTCTGGTAAATTGTACTGTGGTGGACCGCCAATCATTTGAAATGTGCATGGTATCGCAAGTTTAGTGGCGATGTGCGAAGCTGAAATTTAGCGGCTGGAATTATTCCAATCAAAAATTTAGGACTACACTAAGACTTTCTACACCTAGGAGTTCGTGTTTTTATTTGTGTTAGATTAACTTCTTGCCACAAAAAGAGCTCACCACTGTGGTTACGTGGCGGCGTTAGAAAATCCAATACCCCATTTACCGTAGTTGTCGTTAGTGGTGACGATGCTAGAAAGGTTTTACGGCTTCAGATAGATGTTGGTATAAAAATACAGTTTAAGCCAGATGTACAATAGTACAATAGGATATTGAGCGGTGAATCTAAGAAATATCTTTTGACGTTTCACACTAATAATACCGCAATAACAGTGTATTATTATTATTATTTATTTATTCATAGAAAGAGTGTTACATAATTTACATTTCAAACTTTGCCAAACTGTATGCCAGTTTGTCCGCAAAAGCGTACTCACACGATTTAAAATAACCTTTTACGTAAATCCAAAGAATTATGAAGTTATCTATATTTCATTACAACATGTCCAGTTTTTATCACTCATTTAAATTCGAATCCATCAAACAAAATTATTAAAAAATTTATTATTAAAAATAAAATTATAATTATTGTAAATAACAATGATGGCGACGGCAACTCAACTAATTGTAGTGAAAATGATTAAATAAATTTGTTTTTAATCTAGTGCAGTTTTTAATTTATATAACTTTATGTCTAGAAATTAGCAGTAAACATTAAATATGAAAAAAAAAACTGTTAAATTTTGTGTTTTGAGTTATCTGTTTCTAATGTATTCTGGCATTAATCTAGATAAAACTGTAAATGATTACCAACTCTAAAGAATCGATATATCTTAAGAATCAAATACTGTAGGTATCGATTTTTCAGCTGGCATTCCAGCTGAAAAATCAAGCATTCCTAGTTCAATAAATGTGGCTGCTGTCAAATGGTATTTCTAAGACTTGATGGAGTATCATAGTTAAGCGACGTACTGCGATCCACTTTCTAAATACATAAAAGATCCTATAATAAGTCTTTCATTTTCTACCGACTTCAAAAAGGAAACGGTACTGAATTCGACTGTATGTTTTTTTTCATGTGTACCTCATAATTTTTTTCTGGTTGAACCCATTTCGATAATTCCTTTTTTATTTGAAAGCTGGTGATTCACATGTGGTGACATATAAATTTGATCAAGGTTTGACCAACAGTTTTTGAGTTATTCTTAATAATTTATATTGAAGTCGGTTGTACAATATTTTTAATTTTAAATTATAATTTGAATAGTACACTACATATAAATTACTAAAAACATTAAAATATATCTTCCATATTTTTATTTACAATATACATAAAGAACGTCATTGTCGTAAAGTAATTAGGATTTCTCATTTGATGTACATCCTGATAGAAATCTTAATGGGCCGGGACTCAGGGTAGGGATATGCTAGCACGACATATTAACGTAATGGGTTGCCTCGGGTGCCTTCTCATAGTCTGAGAGCTGGCGACGAATTTTGGGAAGGTCCTTTTGGCAAGTTGAAATTGTGTAAAATATAATTTCGTCAATTGGCGAATCCAGTCCCGCGAGACTGGCAGAGCGTTTGCGGTTATTTCGTTACTGCGCAGCATGTAACATTTGCAAAAAAAAAACTTGATTCCTTTTTTATCTTTTAATTTAGTTTTTATAAAAATCCAAAAAAATAATCCTAGACCTTTTCGTCGGTTGTAAAGTATATAAGTATATACCAAACCTCTCCAAAAATATTTTTTTTAATTTCCAAAAAATATACTTTTGGCAATCTCGAATTTTAATTACATACCACATTACTGTGAAACAAGTTACGGCTGTATAGAACGTGCAACTTGTTATTTTTTCCACCTTCATCTCTGCGCAGTAAGCACTTTATACATATTGTCTTTTTTAAGATCATGGGGTGTTAATTATTAAGACTTATTTTTGCCAAGGTTACTATTAACACATACATACATACATACATATAATCACGCTTCTTTCCCGTAGGGGTATGCAGAGACCACTTCTTTCCACTTGCTACGATCCTTACATACTTGTTTCGCTTCGTCCACTTTCATTATTCCCTTCATACATGCTCTACGGTTTAGGGTACTCTTGACCTGGCCTTTTTTCAAGACGTCCCTGATTTGGTCTAGAAATGTCCGCCTAGGTGTACCCCTTCTAACACTTTCATTCACACTCGCCTACACTTTTTTCGTCAATCGTTCTTCATTCATTCTCTCGATATGGCCAAACCATCTCAGCATACCTTTCTTAATTTTTGTTACTACATCTTTTTTAAGACCACAACGTTTCCTTATCTCACTATTTCTTCCTTTCCTGTCACTCAGTTTAACTCCTATCATACTTCTTAACGCTCTCATCTCAACTGCATTTATTCTGCTTTCATGTTTCTTATGCCATACCCAACTTTCACTTCCGTACATGAGTGTCGGAACAAATACCCCCTCGTGCATTGCCAAACGAGCCTTGTTAGACACCTTCCGACTGCTCATAAAGGAGTGCAAAGCTCCATTCACCATGTTTCCTGCATTCACTCTTCTTTCGATATCACTCTCACACTTTCCATCTCTTGTAAACTTTGAACCCAGATACACAAACTCTTTCACCTGTTCAATTTGTTCATATTCAATCACGATATTGCAGTCTGTCACTGCCTCATATTTTTCAAACACCATCACTTTCGCCTTCCTTACATTCATCTTCATTCCTTTTCTAACAAAAGCTCCACTCATAGCAGTTACCATCTCCTGCAACTCCTCGGCCGAAGACGCAAGTAATACTTAGTCATCAGCATAGAGAAAACATTTGACGAGTAACTCATTCATTCTCAACCCACTTTCATTCTCTTTTAAATCTGTCAAACAATTGTCCATGAACAGATTAAACAGCCACGGTGACGCTACACATCCCTGTCTAACACCTTTTTCGATATTAAACCATTCAGTGTATGCCCCGTTTATCCTTACACAAGCACTAAAATCCCTATAAAGAGATTGCAATGCTCGTATGAGGATACTGCTCACACCGTTCACGGATAGTGCTGACTACAATTTATTCCTCACCACTCTATCATAGGCCTTTTCTAGATCCACGAACTATTAATACGAGGTTAAAATTAATAGCTATCGAACAAATTATTAGAGCACTGATCTAAAATAATTCAAACTATATACACAGATATTTACATGGTCCTATATGCACATACATACATGCTAAATCCCAAAACAAGAATTTAATCTTAAAATTTAAAAAAAAAGATATTTCTTAATAACCAATCACAGCGCGAGGAGCTTAGGTTCCCATCCGCTGTCGGTATGCTTTTCGATAAGCTATCTTTCTCGCACTTATGGCTACACATAAGACTTTTTTGTCGTATTCATTGGTAAACTTTATTCACGTCTGGAAAGTGTTGAAAACCGCTAAATTCGTCCGGCGATTGCAAGTATTATTAAAATTATTCAATAAATACGTGATTAAAATTCGAGTGTAAGTGTATTTTTGGGAATTATAAAAAAATATTTTTGCAGAGGTATGGTAATACTTTATAACCAACAAAAACGTCTGGGATTATTTTTTTTTGGATTTATATAAAAACTAAATGAAAATGTAAAAAAGAAATCAAATTGCCAAAAAAAGATTTTTTTGGATTTATAATATGCTGCGCAGTAACGAAATAACCGCAAACGCTCTGCCAGCCTCGCGGGACTGGATTCGCCAATTGACGAAATTATATTTTACACAATTTCAACTTGCCAAAAGGACCTTCCCAAAATTCGTCATCAGCTCTCAGACTATCAGTTAAGTGACGTTCCGTGCTATGAAATATTATGTTTACTTTATATTATAATATAGGTGTTAAAGTATAAACACACATAGTACACAAAGAATATTGTTATTACTTTAAGGAAAATCACTTAAAATGTAATTACATTTTTGATTATATTTCTTGTGCTGGTCGGTATTTGTATAAATCCTTTAGGACTAAATTTGTATTTAAATTTATATTCCATATACAAAGCCCTTCGTGGTAAATCGATAGAACGTAATTTGGCACGCTTAATGTAGCTTAGGAACAGTAATAATATATATTTCTGTCTTTTTATTACTGAAACTGAGACTCATTAACTTACAGGTAATTTCTCTCTGTCGCGTTTTACGACATCCTCGGAACAACGTGGGGTAGTGGATATTCTTAAACTGCCACTACACAGACGGGTAGAAAATATTATATTAGGCCCTTACATATGATATTGGCGTTTTGTATGGGAGGAATATAAAGTCATTCTTTTTTGTAAAATATATTTAATTAATGAAAATATGCACCGTTGTTATCTATGCACTTATGCCATCTCATAGGTAGTTCATTGATCCCTATATTTAAAAAAAAACATGGGGGCGAGAATCAATAAACTCTTTGAAGGCGGTTTGGACTGCCGCATTGGAATTGAATTTTTTTCCTTATAAGAAGGTATCAAAGGTCCGGGGAGTACGGTGGATATCGCAGACATTCCAATTGTAGCTCATCTAACTTAGTAGTTGTTTGTTGTGCAGTGTGTGGTCTTACGTTGTCGTGAAGCAGCAGTGGCCTAGAGCGATTGACCAATCTCGGTTATTTAACAACTAGTTCTTCCTTCATGTTCAGTTGCTGATAATAGATATCTGCCGTAATCGTTTGGCCAGATTTTAGAAAGCTGTAATGAACGACACCGGCGCTAGTCCACCAAATAACTTTTTCTGAGTCAATTTTCGTTTAGGGCAGGATTTGGCTGGCTCTCCAGGGTTCAGCCATTGCGACGAGCGCTTCCCATTATCGTACAGTATCCATTTTTCATCACAAGTAATGATTCGATTTAAAATCCCTTCATTATTGTGTCGGTTGAACAAAGTAACACAACAGTCGACGCGTGTATGCAAGTTCGATTCACTTATTTCACGACGTATCCATCGTTCAATTTTTTTTTACTTTCCTGATTTGTTCAAGTGGATTCATACAGTTTTATCACTTACCCCGAAGCCTGCAGCTATCTCTGAAGTGCTTTGTGATGGATCCGCTTCCACATCATCATTTTCATCATCATTATTTTAAGATGTGATTCATAATGTTAAATAGTTCACATATTAGTAAAGACGCAGGTGAGTATTTCTGTTTCATATTCCATTATATTAGAACAAGACTAAAATATATTCTTATTATTTGTGACATAAAACTTTATAATAGTATATAATACATATTTTTTTATTTTCTTTTATTTTTATAGAATAAGGGTGAAAAACGAGTACTTTGGCCTATAGACATCTGCATATATCCTAGATTAAGAGTCAAATGCAAATGTGATGTCAGATGCCTAAGAACTAAGATAGAATACCTGGTTTCCAGTAAAAAGGGTCTCCGGTTCTCTATACTCGCCATACGAAACACAGAAGCATTGAGCTGCCATTTTACGCTGGTATTCTATGAAAGCTTTGTCCTTCCCCGGTCGAGCCGGCCCATTCGTGCTAGAATCATAATACAGCTCTGCCACGTATAAATTAAACATGTACTTTTTCTTAATTACATGTTTAATTTATGCGTGTAAGAGGTCCAGCATTATTTCTATAAGCACAGACAACATATTGAAAGTTTAAACAATCACATCACGTACGCTAGCGCGTGTATGAGGGGCCACAAGAGCAACCGGAGGTATATTTTGCAAGCAAGCGTCTAGACGGAATTGTATGACGCGACTGTTTGGTATTGATGAGAACTGTTTTACGTTTGTTTTCAATTTAGTATATTAACATTACGTCAGCAGTTTCAAGAACAATATTTACATGCTGTGAGTTATTTTTATTTGTCGTTAGGTGTGAGAACGAATCGGTGATCTTTCCTGTTTGATGTTTGTCATGCAGCTTCTTGCTATCACTTATCTTTAAGTGGATTGTTGTTAGGTTGTTGGACATTCTTATATTTCAAAAAAGCTAGTCCACGTGTGAACCCAGGACCGTTGCAAAAGATATCACAAATTTCTTATTATATTTCTCATACCTCGCTGGACTGGCATATAAGCTTATGTGCACAACACCGTTACCCATGCCTTGTTATACTTTTATTATCGTTTATTTTATATCTATCGAGTTTAATTTCGTATGTACACCGTAAAAGCTGCGCATGTTCGCGAAAGTCGTAGGTTCCATAGCTTAGAAGATATGTATAATTATTTATATTATAATGTGGGTGTCTTCTAGGCGAGAGTCAATAGGATTTTGATAAGCTAAGTTTTACCATCATTGGCTGCTTCACCAGTCGCCATCAGTTGGGATAGTCGTCAAGCACTGACTTATAATACTTTAAAAAGATTTATATGGGGTTAAACGATACATTAAACTTTTTTATCTAGATAAAAACTGGTTAAAAACCGTAGTAGCTCAGGCAAAGCGCTCGCTGTAAATTTCACAAACGTGAGCAACACGGGATCGATCGAAGTTAAGTTAGGGGGGTAGGGACTGCGATCTTAAAAATCTATAAATGTGCCATTTAAATATTTCGTGACACAAAAAAATTGGTATAGCATTTATAATATTTCACAAAACTCAACTACCTGAATTTCATCTTGTTTTATACTGAAAGTCGTCTAGCTAATATAATAATCAAATCATAGTCTTTTAACATGTCCGAACGATCGCAACCGGTTTACTGTATAATTTTCGCAACATCTTGCAAACTTGGCTCAAAATAAAAACAACAATTAATTTTCAACAAAATACCAGAATAGATACAGGCTGCAGCGAGCGACTTGTTGCGGGTTCTACCTCGTCTCGTTAACGTGCACACCTATATCAGCATGCTAATGCTTTGGGGTAAATCCGACATATTTTCTGAATAGTTGATACGATGCATATTTAATAATTAATTTTAAAAAATCTGTCCAAGTGTACAACCAACTCATCTCACTTTTATTTATTGAAATACATGTCCTAATTATTTTGTTACTCATCTTGTCTTTGCGTTGCGTAAATACGATCATTTAAAATTTGACGTATTCTTCTTGTGGATAAGGTATAATTCCGATACAACATGTGGTAATACCGTAAATTCGGTAAAGTGGTCCTTTTGGACTTTCGACAGAAGGTTTGGACTTACTTATCGTTCGTCTATACCTCTCTACCAAAAGCATTGATACATACTTCATGTTTCTAATTCAACTATATTTTGCTCACTTCAATTTTCGGAATTACCCCACATAAAGTGCAGTGCTCCAGTCCAGACTCTAAACATTTAAGACACCACCACGGCAGCGCACCTTGTGTTTCTGTGGTTGGATAGTTATTAGGCTAGTTAAAGAGGTTTCTTCAAAGTTTTATGACAACTAAGCGAGAATTAAAAAAAATATTTTTATACATTTTTTATATATTTTAACGACTCAAGAGTATACGAATTAGGGATTTTTCAACTCTTTAAAAATTCTTAACTCCAAAAATATTAACTTTATGGTAAAAAGTCACAGGACCAATTTTAATTATAATTTACCAAAAATAAAAAAAATCGTTTATACTTGCATTTTTGCATTTTTATTTTGTCAAAATTATCCGAAATTGTGATTTTTCAAGCTCTTAACAATTCATAACACCGAAGATAATAACATTATCGTAAAAAGTCACGGGACCTTTTTTATTTGTATTTTATCAAATAATATAAAAAAGGTCCCGTTTGATAATAACGATTTTTTATTATCAGGCGGGCGCGCGAAAAGTTAACTTTGCACGCGCGCTATTGACAAATAAGATTTCGTCTAGAATAAGGTTATCAGAGCAAAAAATATTGCCTAGTTAGTTAGTAGTTAACTATTTAGTAGTGCCAAGTCAGTCAATTGTACACTTTATGTGCTATAAAGATTTTAAATAAAATTAAAATAAATATTTAAATTTTGGTAGAATAAAAATAGAAAGTGTTCGATTGCGTAAATTATGATACACTGTTAAACAAATTAAGGAATTATGGTGTCTGTCTCTCAAGGATCAATTTTGGGATCATTGCTCTTTTAAACATATGTTTTTTTTATAGGATAAGGGTGACAAACGAGCACACAGTCCACCTGATGGTAAGTGGTTGCTGCGGCCCATAGACATCTACATCTATCCTCGTTTGCGAATCAAAATGCAGATGCGCTGTCACCCGTGAGGACTAAGATGGAATGCCTCATTTCCAGTAAAAAAGGCCTCCGGCCACCTGCACTAACCAAGCTAAACGCAGAGGTAAACCTCTACTTCACGCTGGTATTCTGTGAGGTCGTGGTACCACCCCGGTTCGAGCCGGCCCATCCGTGCGACAGCAATTCTGCCGCGTGGCTCTACCACTGTATAAATGATCTTCCTTTCTCAACTAAAAGTATGTGAAACGGTGTTGTTTGCTGATGATATATCTTCAGTGTCTCAAATTGATAGAGGTAAAAACTCATTCGACGATGTAAATAATATATCTCAAGTATTATATGGATACAATAAAACGACATATATCACACTTTTTTTGCCAACTGTAAAGCGGGTTAGTACTCATATTAATTTAAAAGATTTAACACTTGAGTCAGTAAATTCCACAGTTTCTCTTGGTATTACAACTGACTGTCGCCTATAATAGGGGCCTCATATTGAGTCCTTGTAAGGAAGAATTAGTTCCGCCGTGTATGTAGCAAAAAGATAAGGCTATTAACAGATGTGTATACAGCAATAATGGTTTATTTTAGCTATTTCTATAGTGTTATGTCTTACGAATTATTATTATGGGGAGCAGCAACAGATATTGAAAATATATTTATACTAAAAAAGAGCTATACGTGCTATTAACAATACAATATATGAGGCGCAATAAATATAAACTTGCTGTTTCAAATTACCGACTTCATAAAACCAGCGGCTCAGTTTTTGGATACATTTATAACTATTTTTAGTAAGATTTCCCGTAATATTACTTATTTGCCTTTGTATAAAGTCAAAGCGCTTGTAAAAAGCATTCTTATGAAGAAACGATGTTATAAATTAGATGACCATATAGCAGACAAGAATGCGTGGACGTGATGACCTTCTTTAGGCTTTTTCCTTATGTATATTTCATAAGGATAAATTGATACTGTTGGGAGAAAAATTGTCTATTTGTGAGCTTTTTTGTCGCTTCTTCTCAAAAGGTTATCCGCAGTAGGGACTTTTTTAAGTGACGGTGTAGCATTTGACTTATGAAAAGTGTAAATTTTAAATAAAAATACTTTAGTTTATCTTTGGATAGTTTGAATACACTTTTTTGTTACAGCTCACATCTCCCTTTCGTAGGTTAAAAACAACCTGGTTTTACTACCCCATATATCATGTTCATGACCCCATGATCATGAGGTCTCAGTTTCTAATCCCGGGTCGAGCCAACAAAAGTTAGTTATTGAGTTTTTCTATCAAGATATTTTCAGCAGTAGGCCGAAGTCAGGAAGTTAGCGGTGTTTCACCCTGTGTCGCAGAAAGCACATAAAGCCGTTGGTCCTGTGCCTGATTTCTCTGCGGTCGTGTCGGTTTGGCGTCTCATCAGACTAAGAGAGCGAGGCAATAGAGAGTTTTCCGGTGCTTGCGCATACACTCAGGCACTATTATCTTGTCCAGCACCGATGGCTAGTCTTCGTTGAGACTGGCCGTTGTGACCGTAATTTGGAATTGGGTACATTATATTAGCCCTATCAGGTTGTTTTATAGAAATGTATTTAATGTTTTTTTTTTTAATTAAGTTCAATAACATTTTCAATTATCCAGCCGTTGTCTTAAACATAATATTGTACTACGCAAAATATATTTGTGTTAATAT
The DNA here is from genome assembly GCA_963668995.1 of Parnassius mnemosyne. NCBI lineage: Eukaryota > Metazoa > Arthropoda > Insecta > Lepidoptera > Papilionidae > Parnassius > Parnassius mnemosyne. Next base: position 196,519 of record CAVLGL010000013.1, read on the forward strand.
GATTGCGTAAACAATAAACAATTGCTTTAATTAAAGCTAAGATAACAAAATAAATCAAAACAGCCTCATGTAAAATCGTCCTTTGTTTTGTCTGCGTAAGTAAATGAATGTTGCCGATGCTAACGAGGCGCTTATGTTGTAGACAGAAAGTTAACAAATACCTCGAATTTGCATGAAGCTATTCAATTTACAACTACTTGTCGTTATTAGTTTGAAAATCTAAACATATAAATAAAATTGAAGTGTCTGTCTGTAATATTGAAAAAACTGGCTTCTATTAAGCTCAGTGGTTTATTTCAAATTAATACATAAATATTAAATAACCATTTTTACAATTTTTGTCTGTCTGTCAGGGCTAATCTTTGCAATGGCAGAACCTATTGTGATGAGACAACACGAACAGATTATATATAGACAGACAGACAGAGTAATGTTAGTGATCTAGGCTATATTTTATCTGAAACACTCGGACGTATTCAAAATATTAAATTAGCTGATATCTAAATAACGTCACATTAATAGACTTAGGCGCAGCCGGGGCGGGTCGCTAGTCAATAATAGATTTTCTTCAATATAGTTATCATCGCAATAACCTACCAGCAAATGTTACGGGTTTGGATGTTTGTGCTTGTACAATTTATGTTTGTAAACTGCGTCCATGATACAAGAGAAAATCCTAGTTTGAGGGTAGCTTTTTTTCAATGCAGAAGACCGGAGACCATTTTTTACTGTAACAATGCTTTCTATCTTAGTCTTCTGGGGTGACAACGCATCTATTTTTTAATTCATAACCATGTAATGGTGGTGTAAAAATATCCACCACCCCATATCACCTCATGTATCCCGTATTATGCAATCTATGGGCCAGGCCGCTGAACATAGGCCTCCCCAGTGGACTTTAATAGACTCTAAGGTGCCTATGTGCCTCAGAGTTCACTTACCATCAGGTGGAATGTGTGCTCGTTTGTCACCTTTATTCTAATTTCTTTATTCTTCTTCTTCATTCTAAATTGTAAAAATGGTTTTTAAATGGTGGTAAGAGCCACGCAGCAGTTTTTGCTGTTGCACGTATGGACCGGCTCGAGCCGGGTTGGTACCACGACCTCACAGAATACCGGCGTGAAGTAGAAGATTTGATTCTGCGTTTCGTCTAGTGAGTGCAGTTGGCTGGAGGCCCAATTCCCATCTCCCCCAATCAACATGGTAGCGGAGTTACACGAAAGAATACCCCAGGAGGGTACCAACACCCCTGGAGAATCCCTCGCTGAGCATCCACGACCATGTTATTCCACTCCTGAGCGTGGGTGCTCAGGCTGCCCCGCGTATTCTGGGGGGTGAGGGCAGCAAAATTCCGCTCAAAAACATAGCTGTTCGGGGCAAACTGAGTAACAATACAAAGGCGACCCCTGCCACGTTATCCGTGAATTTCTGCAACATCAGGGGACTTCATTCGAACCTAAACGCCGTCCATTACCATCTCGAGACGGCGACGCCGGCCTTACTCTTTCTGACCGAGACGCAGATTTCCTCTCCGGCTGATATTTTGTATCTCTCCTACCCGGGGTACAAATTGCAGCACTCCTTTGTGCCTCGGGCTGGAGTTTGCGTATATGTCAGAGAGGACATCTGTTCTCGACGCCTCGGCAGTCTTCAAGGTTCGGATCTGTCCATCCTTTGGCTACGCGTAGACAGCGATGACCATCCGCGCGCCTACGGGTGCCTCTATAGGTCCCATAGCGGTAATGCCGAAACAGACCGACTCATCGACCACGTTCAAATGGCTACAGATTCCTTGCTACAACAGGTCCCATCCGCAGAGATCGTTATCCTTGGCGATTTTAACGCCCACCACGCCGAATGGCTCGGTTCACGTTTAACCGATCATGCGGGGAGACCTGTTTATGACTTTGCCTTGGCATATGGTCTGACACAACTGGTTACTTTGCCTTCGCGGACTCCAGATGTGGAGGATCATACACCTTCCCTGTTGGACCTTCTGCTGACCTCTCATTCGGACCATTGTCTGATCCGGAGTGTGGTGACACTCACGCTCCCCTCGCGGTTGCGTTCTGCAGGTTGCCGCCCTGTTTGGCATTGCAGGTCGGCGAATTGGGACGGAATGCGGTCTTTCTTTCTTGGGTATGATGCAATCATACCCATGGGGGCGGGTTTGCTTCTCGCCGGATGACAGCGCTGTTGCTGACTCTGTCACTGATGTGGTGCTACAGGGAATGGAACTATTTATTCCATCATCTGTGGTACCCATCGGAGGCAGATCTCAGCCTTGGTTTGGTCGCCCCTGTAAGACTGCATTACGCAGTAAGCAGGAGTGTTATCAAGCCTGGGCTGCGGCTTCGGCGACTCGGGATGTAAACACCAGCACACTTAAAAAGAAGTATAGCTTTGCCCCCAGGTCCTTCAAAAGAGTTATTACCAAGGCAAGTCAGAGCACAAAGGCAGAATCAGCGAGATACTAATTCGCCTTCCTTCGGGAACCCGTGCATTCTGGTCTCTCGCCAAGGCTGTCCAAGGAAATTTCTGTAAGTCATCACAACCATCTCTGCACAGGGAGGATGACTCACTGGCCCACGCCGTAAAAGAAAAAACCGACCTTTTAGGCTCCCTTTTTGCGTCCAACTCGACTCTTGATGACGGGGGGAAAACACCGCCGACCATTCCGCGGTGTGAGTGCTCCATGATGGATGTGCTGTTCTCACAGCGCTCGGTTCGCAAAGCACTCCTGTCCCTGGACATCCAGAAGTCGAGTGGGCCTGACGGAATTCCCCCAATTGTGCTGAGGACGTGTGCTCCGGAGTAGGCACCGGTCCTAACGCGTCTTTCCCGGTACTGCTACTCCCAAGGCGTAGCCCCGAATTCATAGAAGATAGCTTTTGTCCACCTGATCCCTAAAAAAGGTGACCGCTCAGACCCGTCCAACTATAGGCCTATCGCGATCACCTCCTTGTTCTCCAAAATAATGGAATCCATTATTAACTGCCAGCTCATGCGATACCTTGAGGATCACCAGCTGGTTAGTGACCGCCAATTCGGGTTTCATCTGGGTTGATCAGCTGGTGATCTTCTGGTCTATCTGACCCATAGATGGGCGGAGGCAGTAGACTCCAAGAGGGAGGCGTTGGCCGTTAGTTTGGACATTGCGAAGGCCTTCCATCGGGTTTGGCACAAAGCGCTTGTTCGGATTAATCCGAGCCGCCAAATTTCACGAACGCACATCGCGGCCGAACTCTCGATACCATCCACACCATCTGGATGATTGACGGTTCACCACTGTGCGATTTAGAAGATGTTTTCTTCCTCGCACGACTTCCTTGTGGAATCTATTAACACTGGTAGAGCCACGCGGCAGCTTTTGCTGTCGCACGGATGGGCCGGCTCACACCGGGGTGGTACCATGACCTCACAGAATACCAGCGTGAAGTAGAGGTTGACCTCTGCGTTTCGCTCGGTGAGTGCAGGTGGCCGGAGGCCCTTTTTACTGGAAATGAGGCATTCCATCTCAGTCCTCACGGGTGACAGCGCATCTGAATTTTGATTCGCAAACGAGGATAGTTGTAGATGTCTATGGGCCGCAGCAACCACTTACCATCGGGTGGACTAGGTGCTCGTTTGTCACCCTTATCCTATAAAAAAAAATCGATTTCCATCAGAGATTTTTCCGGACCGATACGACTTAAGGACCTTCAAGAAAAGAGCGTTCTCCTTTTTAAAAGGCCGGCAACGCATGTGCAATTCCCTCCCTGGTGTTGCAGTTGTTCATGAGCGGCGGTAGTCACTTACCATCAGGTGAGCCGCATGCTCGTTTACCCCTTTCCTATAAAAAAATTCTATAAAAAAAGTGTAACCTGTAGTTAAAGGAAGTAGTAAAATTCGGGGACATATAAATTTTATGTTTTTATCAAACCTGAATATAAAAAGGTAATATACAACCTTACAGTAATTTATTATGATGACATATTATGACATTTGTCAAAAATACAACCATAAAAATGATTTATGTTGTTTTGAGACGGAAGAAATTTGACAATTAAACATTATCATTTTATTTATTTGTACTATGACTCACTACGTGCCTTTAATTCCTGAAAAGAAGTAAGTAACCTGGGAATACGCACATTATGTTGAATAAAACTATTTGTATTAATATAAGAAATCATTACGGACATGTGTTCAGAAATTACTCAATATTACACAATAGTTTATTGAAATAATCCTATTTTTCTTATGCGAAATTAAATTTTATCATGTAAGCCGGAATATTTGTAACAAGGGGGGGGGGGGGGATCTTTTCCATATAAGTATATTATGTAATAATGTATCGTGAACGTATAAGATATGCATATTATTATTGGTTTACTATCGATTAAGGGTGACAAAAGAGCACACAATATACCTGATAGTAAGTGGATGCAGTGGCCAATGGACATCTACATATTATATTATCGATTAAGAATCAAAATGCTTATAGGTTGTCACCCTTGAGGATCAAAATAGAATTCCTCGTTTCCAGTAAAAAGAATTCCGTTTATCTACTCTTACCTTACGAAACACAGCAGCGTTAAGTTGTTACTTAACGCAGATTTTTTTTTTTCTGAGAACCTAGTCCTTCCTTCTATTCCGCCCCCGGTTGAGTCGACTCATTACTGCTGCAGTCATAATATAGCTTCTTGATATGATATGAGCGTAGGTTTACCACATATATACAATGTAATAAGGAAATAAGTTATTGATTTGATTGTAACGTCTGGTACTTCAGAGCAACATGTAACGATGTCCGACCGCTCCTTCGCGAAGTGTTTCGTGATATTCATCCTGCGCCAGTACTCGCTGAACAGCTCCAACGTGAACAAAACCTTAAGGATGATAAAGTGGTCGACGCTCAAGTTGACCAGTGGGTAAGTGTTATTTCTCATTATAGCAATAATCTAATCTAACTTTTAATTACAAATATATTAAATTAAAACTATATTAATATTAATTTATAGTTACTATCAACTGACCGGGCAGTTTTTCTGCCTGTTCCGACGACCCTTCCTATAAATATTCCTTAAATTTGCAATAAACAAATAGTGAGGGTCACTTATCGGGATAAAAAATATCCTATCTCTCAAGTTAGACCAAACTGCACACTGTACAAAATTTAAAAATTTTAAATCATTCAAAATTTGAAAACAGTTTCGTAGTTTAGGAGTTCATCGGCGACAAACAATGTGACACGTAATTTTTTTATATAAAGATTATAATAAAATTATAATTAAAAAAAATGAATATTTGGGTATATAGGTATAACTGAGCAGCGGCCTCGGATTGGAGTTCCAGTTAAAAATACAAATCATTTGGCTTACACTGAAGACATCAGTAATGTTGTAGAACTACGGTGCAGCTGTATTGTGGCTTGGGAAGGACAACACTAGTTAATAATATCATGCACTTATAATGCTGTTGTGTTTCTTGTAGTGAGTGACAAGAACCGGTGACCCATTTTACTAACAGTGAAGCAGTCAATCTTAGTCTCACTAATGGGCGAAATCATATCTTCATTTTGATTCATAGTCGAGGGTATATATATTTATGTGATTATTTATGAATATCTACTTAACATAAAAACGTGGTAGAGCCGTGCTGCAGCTATATTAGTAGTATAGTTGTAGCACGAATGGGTCGGCTCGACCGGGGAAGGACCACGCTCTCACAGAAAACCAGCGTAAAATAGCAGCTTAACGCTGCTGTGTTTCGTATGGTGAGTGTACAGAACCGGAGACCCTTTTTACCGGCAAAGAGGCATTCCATCTTAGTCCTCACGAGTGACAACGCATCTGCATCTTGAGTCTTTATTGAGGATAGATGTAGATGTCTATAGGCCACAGAAACCACTTAACCATCAAGTGGACTGTGTGCACGTTTGTCAACCTATCCTATAAAAAAAAATCAGGTGGACTGCCAACTCATTTGTCACCCTTACTAAAAAAAGAACGATAAACTTTTGAAATTAATAAGAAAACATGGAAATAAAATAAATATTTAGTATGTAAGCTGACTGTAACGGCGTTTAGTGGCAGCGTTAGAGGTTTCACTTGGGTGTCGTAAGAGGCGACAGAGGGAATCTGAAACAGGAGATGGACAACAACTCAAAATAATATAAAACTACGGTTGCAAACCCACTTGCCAAGCGTGGCAACTTTGAAAAATATTCCCCCTATAGCTCCCCTATACCACTTGCCTACAATGGCAGAGATAGAGTTGAAAATGGATAGATTCGTCAGAATTTACCATAATGTGAGAGAAATGAGTAATAAAGAAAATTTTCAATATATTAAAGATGGACCAAAATAATACTAAAGTTAATCGATGAGTGTTCACGCGTAGATATAATATTATGAATGTGAAAGAAGTGACAGACGTATTTTTTATAGGATAAAGGTGACAAACGAGCTCACAGTTCACTTGATGGTAATAAGTTGCTGTGGCCTATAGACAGATGCAGATGTGTTGTCAGCCGTGAAATAGAATGCATCGTTTCCAATAAAAAGGGTCTCCGGTTCTCTACTCTCTCCAGAAGAAACACAGCAGCATTAAGCTGCTATTTTATGCTGATATTCTGTGAGTGTCTGTCAACATCGTACCAATCGAAAGCCTGTGTTTCTGCCTCTTTCTATCTCTTTTTCTCTCTCTAGGTAGCAGACGTGAGAGTTAATTTTTTTTCTATACGCCTGGCTACTGAATTTACAATTATACCTACACACAGTATCATTGACGCTGTTCCCCTTCGCCGATTAGAATAATCATAGCTAGTATGTACTTGATGGTTATCATCATCATCATTAGAACCTTTAACAAGTCCCCTGTTGAATATGGGTCACCCCCAAGGAATAGCTCAGCACGGTCCTGAGCCATCTGCATAGACTTTGTCCATACAGTACTAGTTCGTCACCCCATCTATTGAGATTTGGCTTAATCTCCCCTTACCGATACAAGATGCCCAGTCTTCCCTGAATGATGATGAAGAGCCACCACAAATAATAATTACGTACGTACAAAAGTAAGTACGAGACGTACAAAAGGTCATAAGGACATTGTCCTGTCTGAAAGCACCCGGTTCAGATGGAGTACGGGCGCAAGACATTATATATTTAGGTAAACAAATAAGTCCTGTTATAGCTTCACTAATAAATATGTCCTTATCTAATGGTATTTATCCTGAAGAGTTAAAAAAAGCAATCATACGTCCTATATACAAATCAGGAAGTCATTTAGAATATGTTAATTATAGGCCCATTGCAATATTATCTGTTATAGATAAAATAATCGAAAAAATTATTGTAGGACAGATTAGCGCGTTCTTAGAACAATATAACATACTGTGTGACTCACAGCACGATTTTCAGAGAGGGCGCAACACGGTCTCTGCTTTGATAAGATATTCAGATTATATTAATGACTGCCTAGATTCTGGTAAACAAATTATAGTACTTTTTATTGATTTTAAAAAAGCGTTTGACACTTTAGACCACGAGATCTTATTACAGGCAATGGACGAATGCGGAATACGCGGTCCCACAAATAATTGGTTTAAAAACTACCTCACTAATAGAAAAATAAGTACAATTATCTCCCAAGTAGTTGGGAAAGAGGCATATGTCGATTCGAGTGTGCCTACTGGATCGGTGTATGGCCCTGTGGGGTATATAATGTATGTGAATACTGTGTCAAATGACGTGCATAACTGTAAGGTGTTCATGTATGCTGATGATATGTGTCTTGTTTATGCATCCAAAGATATAACTGAGGTACAAAAGTGCATACAAGGTGATTATGAAAACATTAGCTAATGGGCACATACACTCATATGCATGTACACTCGCCATGTAATCGAAATGCTAAATGTGTAAAAAATGAAGATCTAACAGTGATAGGACATACATACGAATGTATGCATAGAAATAAATTTAACTGTAACTGTAAAAGATTGGATTATGTAGATAAATTTAAATATTTAGGTCTAACAATATATAAGAACTTTAATTAGAGAATACATGTAAATGACATTTGCAATAGGCTAAGATCTGTGTTAAGTTAGTTTTACCAATTAAAAAATGTATTGAACAAAAAAACGTTAAAAATAGTATATTTTGCACTTGCTGACTCGCTAATGAGTTATGGACTCCTTGTATACGGTCAAACCTTTGACATACAAATAAGACTAATGAAGTTTTTAGTTAGTAAAAATGTTAAAGATAATTGCAACAAAGACTATGATAAGTTGTTTTCCATTTGTAAAATAATACCCATAGATAAAAAAAGTAGAATATTTGATAGGTCTCGAATATTATTATAATAAGAAATATAAATTGAATGTTAAAAACAAGTACAACACACATAGGGCTAGAGAAAACAAACTGGTTCTACCAAAAATAACGAACTATTATGGTAAGAGAACATCTAAGTATTTGGTAGCTAAAGTGTTTAACAAAATAGATCTACTAAGAGAAAAAGTAAAAATTAGTAAAGGATCACTTAAGAAAAAATTGAAAAACATTATAAAGGATTGTTAATAGAACTCTATATACGAGTACATTGTATTAGATTAAAACATTACAATATAATATATAAGTACTAGATATTTAATAATATAATTAATGTTAGATATATATAAAGATATATAGTTAACATAACATTAAGATGTCATAGGTTTGTATATTACTATATTATATAATTGTGTATCATTGTGTCTAATATTAGTATGTACTCATAAGGTGGTTCATTGTTTTGTAAAAGAGCGCCTCTCGCCATCAAACGTAAAAGTTTAGCGAGTTTAGAATTAAGTAACACCACTGTTTCATAAATATATTAATAAATAAACTAAAAAAAAATATTCTGTTTAATACGACACGGACGAGACGAAACATGACTACTCGTATGGAACCTCTTTCATTACACTACACGGTAAAGTGTTGTTCATGTTTTATAAATGACATACTATCGCTCACAGCTGTTACAGTTTCGTGAATACATAATTAGAATTTACTCACAAAAGGGTTTATGAAACTTCATATTAAGACTAGCGATGCGCCCCGGTTTCATCTGGATAGGATCTATTAATGTCAGATTTTGGGATAATATAGCTCTGATCGCTTCAGGCATCATTCCCTATTTGTTCATAAAGTTTCTCAAAATTGATTCAGTCATTTCGAAGATTAACCCGGACAGACAAACAGACAGACAAAAAGAATAAAAATGTTTATTTATGTCTTAATAGTGTGCAAATAATCCCCTGAGTTTAATAGAAGCCAGTTATTTCAATATAACAGAGAGACACCTCAATTTTAATTTACATATATGGATATTTTACAGATCCAACAACATGCACTGGAAAGTGAAGAAATAAAAAATCGTGAAGAGCAACTTCAGCGTGAATATGCCAAGCGACTAGCTCTAGAATCACCAACTGCTGAACTTTCTTCGGAGGCTGCTGGCTGTGATTCCGAGTGGAAAAAACAACTTGGCATCATACGTATAGAGGATTTAAAACCAAGCCTTGAGAAATATAACGAACGCAAGTGCCATTTTCACTGTTATTTTAAACTTAAACTGAACTAATTTTAGCTTCTTTATAGTCAGCGATTATTACATAAGTCGACATCATAGCTTAACGTTTTAATTTAATTATATTCTTTACAAGTCGATGTCCTAGACACTTTTGGAGAAGAGGGGGTCTACATTTTTTGCGTTTATAAATGAAACAAAAATATCTCATTCAATAAATAGGTATAATTTCCAATTTCAATTATAAATATTTTATTAGTGTACGCAAATCATTAATTTAAAGAAATTATGATATAATTGATATAATTGTCACATAAATATTATATTTGCATCCACAGGGCAAGCCATTTGTACTAAGAAAACGTCGATCAAAAGTTTATGCAACTTAAATAGCACGGAGGAACAATTAATGCAATCTTTACATCAGCAAGATATCTCACATTCTCTCAAGGACTTCACAATACAATCAGTTAGGTATTTATATACCGTTATGATACAAAAATACCAGCATATAAACTTCACACTATTGCACATATTATGTCTTCGTGATATTTTATAGGCATTCAGATATACCGTGTACTGTTACCGTGTAGTGGCGGTAACTATCTCCTATCTCCGGCAGCAAATATCTTCCTATAAGGCGACCTATTGGGAGAGGCCTTTTTAACATGGGGAAATATCTACGCATACCCGCCTCGCGGGGACAAGGACGGGTTATGTCGGACTCGCATCGACTAAAACCCCATAGTGTTCCACCTTTGTCGCAAATTTCCATGGCGGCTCCTCCTCAGGAGAAGACAACCAACCCTCCCCACGCACCAGACACATGGCGTGCCTACCTCCCGGCCTCCATCGCGGAGGATAGGTCAAGTGGTGCATCGCCATACCAACATTCCTCTTCCTCCACGACTCCACCTCGGCTGCAGCGATAGGAGCAGAAGACAGCCCTCTAGTCACAGCCCACCAACACATATGATACGAAGTGGTCACCTCGGGTCGTCCCTTCACCTAGGGCCAGCCATGTTGATTCCCCTTTGTTCACCGCGGGTGACCAAGCCACGGCTACTAAGCCCCCCTCCCCTGCCACGACGGATACCCGTTCGGGGGAACGGGCAGAGGCCTATGTTTGCAGTGGATTTGATAGGCTGTAACATACTGTTGCATCTGTAACCTACTGGATACAGAAAGGTACCAGGGGTATTCCTAAGATGGTCCATGTGGATCGACTGGCGCGTTACTATGGGGCCAATAATGCTCAGGACGAGCATGGCTTAGGAGGGGGCAGTGTTGCGCGCCACTATTAATGTCTTGTACATGGCAACACTAGTCACCACTAGCGCCCTCTAGTGTCGAGTAGCAGAACTAGAAGAGTCAAGATCCTTCTAGAAATTTTGGAACCGATATGTACTCGAACATTCTAGATGTCGCTACAGTAGAAGGTTCTGGAAACTATCTGAGGCCCTATATAAGGCCGGTATAGACCACGACCGAGTTAGTATTGAATTGGTGATACAAGAGAATACTTCGAAGCGAAACAACTGCGAACTTAAGTGATCAGTAGTACACTTGTGTTTTATTATTAGTGTGGTTTTAGATTGTAATTAGTGTTGTGTAATTAAAATGTCAATTTTGGTAATTCAATCGGCAGTTTTTAATTGTCTCGAACCCCAAGCTCGTAACAATACGATGTTCATTGGCGTTCTTTTTCCTGCCAGAGTTCATCTGGTTAAGTATGTTAACCCTCTTACCTATTTCTGTCGTCAAGTAACATTACCTGCACTTGTGTGTGACCGTTTGAAGGGTAAGAACTAGTTTAAATACAGACTGTGAAACATTCTATCTTGGTCATCAGAGGTATTTAAGTATTTAAAGTTGGTTGCAAAAGTCAATAGGGAGCAGGAGATACAGTTATTGAGGTTTCCTGTCAAGAAATTATCAGTAGCTACCCGTAGTATGGAAGTTGGCGGTGTTTCAACCTCATACCTCAGGAAGCGCGTAAATTCGTTGGTCCTGCGCCTGATCTCTATCTGATGTAGGGTTAACGACCCATTGGACTATGAAAGTAAGAGAAGGGAGAGTGCGATTGGGCTTGCGTATACACTCGGTCACTATAATCCTGTCCTGTGCATATCATGACCGAAATTCGGTCTGGAGGACATTATAAGTTCGTTTATCATTTCAACTTTATAAGAAAAATATAATTTTTAGCCCGGATTTGATCACTACTGAACAAACTAAACTTTATTGCTTTCCCTTAGAAAAAAAAAAGATTCAACCGGTGGGCTTCATATGGGAGACACTTCTTCTTAGTTTTTCAATCTGTGCACGTACTATTTAAGCTACTGACACTTAAATATGTAATATAAATTTTGTTTATTAGCATGGGCGATCATACGTCACTGCTGCCTGTGCCATCATCATCAACACAGAAACTCACATCGGCGTCACCTCTTCACTACATCGTATGCGTGCCACCACAATTGAATTTTGTCAACTTCACAGTTGGAAAAGATCACGTGGTAAATGTAATCCCTTTTTTGAACAATATTTTATTTAAATAAAGTAAAGTTACAGCCACAGGCCTCCTTTCACTTCTACGAGGGTTTTAGGGCAAAGAAATGTCAACCGCGCTGCTCCAATGCGTGTTGATGGTTTTCGCGTGTCTTTAAAATATATATTTTTTTTATTTTAAGACATAATATAGGTCTCCTGACAATGTTTTGTTTAACTGCCAAGCACGTGGTAAATCAGTACTTAAAATTGCAATTAACAATTCCATCGGTGGCAGCGGGGATCGAGAAATGGTTGCTCGCGTAGTGTGAATTTTTCGTTAAGTTATTTCTCACATAAAAAATAATCTTCCGCTTGAATTTCTTTCGTATGTTTGTGTGTACGCGATTTTTTCCGAATATATACGACCATATATTGTAATTCTTTTCTGGGGTTATCTTTATACTCATGAGAGAAGGTACATGAAATAATAATGTTTTAAAATTTTTTGACACATTCATTAAAAATTTTTTTATTAATCTCTTACCCAATTCTCAGAAACGGCTGCGTTTAGTAAACATTTCAAAATGTGAAGTCCGTCTTGCTTTGCAACCTCCATTACGTTCCGAACTGCAAGTTGAGCTGCTAGGCAACCGGGGGATGACAGTCACGTCGGGCTCCACGTTGAAATTGCGAGTGCATTTTAAACCGAGGTTAATAATTAATTTGACAAAACAAAATATTTTAAAAAACTAGAAATAGTCATAACAAACCAGTTGACAATTTCTAAAGACGACGCGTTTAATGTAACATGTATCGGCTAATTGTCTAGTTAAAAATAGTTATTATTAATTTCATTAGCCTTTAATAGTCCACTGATGGTCAATAACCTTCCCCGATGTAGGGAGGATTAGTCGTAATTCTCTAATGCATCTCATAGAAGATGGCGAGAAATCAGGAGCTCATAACCGTTATGCACAGATGTTATTAATAAAAACGCGCAAACGTGCGTGAGCGTAATGACTGAGATACGGAAACAACCGACATCCTCCGATTTGCAAATACATATGGAGATACGACACACGCAATTCCCGCGGTTTTTTTTTACAGGATAGGGTGACAAACGAGCACTCAGTCCACCTGATAGTAAGTGGTTACTGTGACCCATAGACATCTACATCTATCCTCAATAAACACTCAAGATGCAGATGCGTTTTCACCCGTGAGGACTAAGATGGAATTCCTCTTTGCCAGTAAGAAGGGTCCCCGGTTCTCTACACTCACCATACGAAACACAGCAGCGTTAAGCTGCTATTTTACGCTGGTTTTCAAAATTAATGTAAATTTGAATATTTCACATAATAAACATCCACTTTGACGTGTCCACAGTGCTTGACTAAATCTCACCTGGTGGAAAGTGTTGACGTTGACGAGGCCAGTTGAGAAGAACACTGTTATTTAAAAAAAACTTTTATATGCGATTTTACATAGCATCATATAAACGTACTAAAATAAGCAAGTTTCACTTCATAAAAATGTAGAGCCAACGTTATATAGAATAAACAGAAAACCTGTTTTCAGGGATTTTCGTGCTGTCAACGATGAATTATTAGTGCGGGTGTCGTTGGGTAGCGCAGTGTCCGTGCCCATAGCATGTTACATGCAACCACCTCTGCTTGATGGTAAGATCTACACACTCTTAAAAACAAATGAACTGTATACTGAGCGCATTACTTATGCAATAAGGGTTAAATACGTCCTAGGATAAGGGTTTGGTGATGGAGTAAGAATATCTACTACTCTCCATCGTCACGTGGGTGTCGTAAGAGGCGACAGAGGGAAACAACACCAGGAGATGGGCAGCAGCGTCTTCCAAGTAAGAATTGAAAAATAAGAAAACTGTGGTTTCCCACCCGCTTGCCGTGGAAACAATGGCAAATGTCCCACCTATGACACAATTTTTTGGTCGGCCTATGTATAGCAGTTGATTTTTAATAGGCTGTAATGCGTAATCGCAACAGTTGACCATATGGTATGCGTTTTAATCCAAGGTCGGGCTAAAGTCAGTTATTGGGATTTTCTGTAAAGAAATTTTCCGTAGAAACTCGGACGGTGTTTCACCCCTGCGCCTCGCGAAGTACACCGGTCATGTAAGGTTGCTATTCCATCGAACAATGATAGTAAAGGAATAGGGAGCACACCTACGTTTGCACTCGCAATCGTGTACCATAAACCTCTCCTAAGCAACTCAACGGAGTTTTAACGGAGCCTGCCTGTCGTGAAAGTAATTCATTCTGAAGGTCATTATTCTTTTTGCTAAACAGTTAAGCACAAAACTTTTATAAAGCATGAAATGACAATATGAACAGTACTGTGGGCGTAAGAAGAGTATAAATATTACGTACTTCGGCACACTAATATTTTAAAAGTTTCCTTTATTTTCACATGAGTAGGTATAGAACATGAATATAGAATTGTTTTAATTTATAAGGACGTTGAAAAGATGCTGTGAACGTTTGTCTAATCTACCTCATAGCTTAAGCAGTTACTATTTGCGTACTTATTCCAAGCTCAATGTTTAAAAATTCCTCGTATAATTGTAACCCACTCAGTGTTCTGCACTTGACATTTCGGAGAGTGCAGTTTTGCATGACTCCCGCGACTCCATCGCTATTATGATATGAACCGAGTCTTTTGGTCCTAAAAGTATACACTATTAGATAAAGACTATTTTACTTTATTTTACTTTATCATCATCATCATCATTACAGTCTATAAAAGTCCACTACTGAACATAGGTCTCTCCTATAGATTGCGTCATAGGGAGAATGTTTGCAAGGTTGCCACGCTTGGCAGAGTTGGTAACGGCAGTTTTATATTAATCTGAGTTGTAATCAGGAAGTAGGAAGATGTTGCGGCCAATCTTCTGCTTCAATTCCCTTCTTTTGCCTCCTACGACACCCACGGTATGATATGAGGCAGTAGATATTCTTACACCGCCACTACATGGTTATATCAATATATGAATATTAGAGTATTTTTCACCTATACTACTTTACTTGTAATAGTCCTTACATGTACATAAATCTTATAACAAAAAACTAAATAAATTAAAAACATATTATATGCAAACATTTAGGCACTTCTTCGTCGATTAAGATAGCTATATCAAAATTTATAACTACGACAGTGATGGTTCCAAGTGACCACACGTTGTTCTCTGCGTGGGGTCCGACTACTGTAACGCACAGTACAGACGTGCTGGACCTGGGCGCCCGGCTGCTAGGCGACGTGCACCGGGTGCCACTGAAGCTGTACTGCAATGTCGATCACGCTTGCTTCTACGTTATGACCGAAGAGGCGTGGTGTTCTTTTACTGTCGATGTAAGTGAAACAATATATTCTTCTTCGTCTTTTTTAGCCCGTCAAAGTACACTAATGGACGATGGTCTCTCCCGTTGTATGAAAGATTTACCTTAAAACGGAGACTAGCCATCTGCGCAGGACAGGAATATAGTGTCCAAGTGTATTCTTAACCACAAGAGCACTCTCTATACCGGAAGAGATCAGGCGTAAGACCTTCGGCTTTACGTGTTTTCCGGGGCACGAGGGTGAACATACTGTTACGAATTATACCACAGGTATACTTTCTCTTTCTATCATATGGAGGATTTATCGTTATCACTACGCTTGTAAAGCATCGGTGATTGTAGAACCAGATGTTTACCTTCACGCTGCTCCTTATCGCGTAGCAGGTATTTTGCATACGAGGTGGTTTTATTACCATCTATCTGCAGCTATAATATAAAAGTTGTTTGCCTCTTCTTCTTTCGTAGGACGAAATAGGTTATTATCGCCTTTTACGTCATCCTTAAAGAGCTAGACTTTACAGGATACAAAATGGTCATTCAGTTACCGTATCATCATTCGTCATTTTTTGTCTATAGGAGGCAAACGAGCATACGGTTCATCTGATGGTAAGTGACTACCGCCGCCCATGAACAACTGCAACACCACGGGAATTGCAGGTGCATTGCTGGCCTTTTAGAAAGGAGTGAGCTCCTTTCTTGGAGGTCCCTAAGACGTATCGGTCCGGAAAGTCACCAGTGGTAAACTATTCCCCAGAGATCGCCAAAAATTCAGATAGTATGAATGGAAATTGAGCGGCTGGAATTATTCCAACAATTCCTCAGAGCACTAGTAGATGCGGAAGAAAATGCAAAGAGATGCAATATCTCTTCGCAACGCCAGTGAATTCATCCGATCGGAAGGAACTCGATCGTTGAGGACTCGAGCCACTTTGTGTTGGATGCGGTCAAGTGGAAGGAGCTGGCACTGGGAAGCCGCAGCCCAGAGATGGGAATAGTATTTCATGTGGGGCCGAACCTGCGCCTTATAAAGTTGCAAGCGGTGTGTCGGCATGAAATACTGTCTCGCTCAGTAGAGCACGCCAAATTTCTAGAGGCTAATTTGGCCTTCTCTTCCAAGTGACTTGAAAATGCACGTCAGTCGATATATCGACGCCGAGGATTCCGATATTGGCTGAAGCAACAAAGGGAGTGCCTTGAAACTGAGTAACTAGAACCGTTGCCAACTCTGAAGCACACGTCCTCAGCACAATTGGGGGGATTCCGTCAGGCCGACTCGACTTGTAGACCGAGCGCTGTGTGAATCGCACACCCGGCATGAAGCACTTACACCGCGGGATGGTCGGCGGTGTGTTTCCCCAGTCATCGAGAGTCGAGTTGGTCGCAAAGAAAGAGCCTAGCAGATCGGCTTTCTCCTTTGCGGCATGGGCAAGTGAGTCGTTTTACATGTGAAAAGATGGAAGAGATGGCTGACATAAGTTCTCTTGGAGAGCCTTAGCGAGAGATCAGAATGCAGGGGTTCCCGAAGGAAGGCGAAATAGTTTCTCGCCAATTCTGCCGATGTGCTCTGACTTTGCCTTGGCAAGGACTCTTTTGACGGACCTGGAGGCGGAAATATAAGTGGTATTTATTGGCACGTTGATGCGTCAACCCAGGCCCGGTAGCACTGCTGCTTATAGTGTGATGCTATTTTACAGGAGCTATTAATGCTCAGCTGAGATCTGCTTCAGATCGGCATCACAGAGGAAGGAATAAAAGTTCTATACCCTGAAGTACAACATCAGCGACAGAATTAGAAACAACTTTGGGATCGTTCGGCGAGAAGCAAACTCACCCCCAAGAGTAGGATGCAAAGAAACCACATCTTTTTCCAGTCGGCCGACCTAAAGTGCTAAACATGGGGGCAACCTGCAGAGTGCAACCGCGATTTCAGCGTTAGTGGCATCAAACTCTAGACTAGACAATGATCCGAGAAGCCAACAGGGGCATCGACGGAGACTTTATACTGTCCGGATGAGAGGTCAGCAGAGGGTACAACAGGGAAGGTGCATGATCCTCCACATCTAGAATCTGCGTAGGCGAAGTAACTAGTTATGTCAAACCATATGCCAAGGCAAAGTCATAAACAGATCTACCCGTCCCGAAAGTCCCGAAAGTCACAAACAGATCGGTTAAACGTGAACCAAGCCATTCGGCGGGGTAAGCGTTAAAATCGCTGAGGATCACGATCTCTGCGGATGGTATCTGCTGTAGCAGGGAATCTGTAGCCATTTGGACGTGGTCGATGAGTCAGTCTATTTCGGCACTAACACTATGGGATCTATAGAGACACCTGTAGACAAGCGGATGGTCGGCGCTGTCTACGCGTGTCCAAAGGATGGACAGCTCCAAGCCTTCAAGACTGCCGAGGCGTCGAGAACAGATGTCCTCTCTGACTTATACGCAAACTCCACCCCGAGTCGCATAAGAGTGTTCCAATTTGTACCCCGGGTATGAGAGATACGAAGTATCAGTCGAAGAGGACACCTGCATCTCGGTCAGAGAGAGCAAGGCTGGCTTCGCCGTCTCGAGAAGGTAGTGGACGACGTTAAGGTTCGTTTGAAGTCCCCTGATGTTGCAGAAATTCACAGATAGCGTGGCAGGTGTCGCTTAGGTCTTGTTGCTCAGCTTGCCCCGAGCAGTTATTATCTTGAGTGAAATCGCCCCCCCCCCCCCTCCGCCAAGAATACACGAGGCAGCCTAAGTACCTACGATCAGGAGTGAATTAGCTTCGTCGTGGATGCTCAGAGAAGAATTTTCCAGGGATGCTCGTACCCTCCTGGAGTAGTCATAATTGGGCTTCCGGCTACCTGCACTCAAAAGACGTAACACGGAAGCAGAGCTTCCACGTCACGCCGGTATTCTATGAGATCGTAGTACCGCTCCGGCTCAAGCCAGTTTATACGTGCTTCAGCAAAAGATGCCGCGTGGATCTACCACTAAGCTATCATCATTACAGCCTATTAAAAGTCTACTGATGAACATAGGCCTCCTCCATAATATATTGGCTCACAAATATCGTATGACTGACTTTTATAAACTGCTATGTTCGCAATGTTTTTTTTATAGGATAGCGTGACAAACGAGCACACAGTCCACCTGATGGCAAGTGGTTGCCTGTGGCCAATAGACATCTACTTCTATCCTCGTTTGCGAATCAAAATGCAGATGCGTTGTCACCTGTGAGGACTAAAATGGAATGCCTATTTTCCAGTAAAAAGGGTCTCCGGTTCTCTACACCCACCATATTAAAAATAGCAGTTTTAAGCTGCTATTTTACGCTGGTATTCTGTGAGAGCGTGGTCCTTCCCCGGTCGAGCCGACCCATTCGTGCTACAACTATACTACGAATATAGCTGCAGCATGGCTCTACCACGTATAACATAAAGTCCGTGGCTCTCTCACATATAAGAAGGTTGAAGTCGTTGGACGTTACAGGAAGTGGCGACTAGAACAGGTGTTGTAGTGGTGGGGGCGTTCAGCATCAGACCAGCGCTGTGGCACGGTGCAGGGTGCGGGATGGCGGCATGCCGTGCGCCTTCCGCTGGCCTCCGCACCGCCGCGCTGCGCATACTCAGTTCCACGGCCATTGTACGACCGCTACACCTTGTCGCAGATGCCATAATGTTTAGTCCAAAACATGTCTCGCTACAGGTAATAACCCAGAATACTTCCATTACCATCAATCCATTCGTCACGGCGTCTTGTCGCCCATACCGCAAAGCTTGAAGACGAAAATCTTCAACCGGTCCGTCCTGCCTGTACTCACATATAATGCCGAAACGGGAACACCAACGGTACGACTACTCCTCAAACTCAAAGTCTCAAGTTTCAAGTGTGAGGGATGATATGCTCGGAGTTTCTCTGGTGAATAAGATTCGTAACGAAAAAATCCGCTGTAGAACCAAGGTAAATGCTTATATCCATGTTATATCGATTTGGTATAATATTTTTTAATATTTGGGTTCATTGTTTATGAATTTACAATTTGTAAATTTTATTTTTTGAATTATTTATATTCTCATAATAAAAAAAAACTACAGACACCTGAAAAAACCTATGACATCTTTACTGATGGCGACCCGTCCTGCCCGTACTACGTGCACCTCGGCACATCGTTCCCAAATCAACCGCTCTCCGCCACCGTCCAGCTCATAAATCATAGGTATTTTGCTACAGTTTTAAAATAATTAACTATAATATTAAAATATTTAACTATAATTTTAATATATATATATATATATATATATATATATATATATATATATATATATATATATATATATATATACATACATATATATATATATATATATATATATATATATATATATATATATATATAAATATATATATATATATAAATATATATATATATATATAGCTTAAAATCAATTACTTAATTTGACCAGAACAAACACACACGAAAGCGCGTTAATAAGAACTTGATAATTAAATTATTAGCGATAATAAGATGCTTGACAAACCATTTAAGTAAAAACAAATTCTTCATAGTTCCGTGTCATACTCTTATTTCTGGAGTGTTCGCGCATGGGACGAAAATTTGTCGTGTGTGAAATCAATGGAAAAGGACGACGGGTTTTCCAAAGATGTTGATGAGCTTGAAGAATACTTTAACCTGAAGGTACATGTAAATATTTTTATAGTATACTGGCAATGTTCATAACTATACCTGTAATATAAATTTATGATATTGGTTAAGAACTAGAATCAATTGGTTGCGTCGGCCGCGAGACAGTTTCGACAAATTCGTTTCGCAGTCCATACCGTTCACCATATACTACTGTCACATTACATAAAGTTACAGCCTATATACGTCCCACTACTGGGGATAGGCCTCCTTTCACTTCTGGTAGGGTTTCAGCGCAAGACAGTGTCCGCCGCGCTGCCCCAATGCGTGTTCGCGGATTTCACATGTCTATCAAATATTTCTTTTTAATTTATCGGTCATGCAAATTTCCTCACAATATTTTTCCTCACCGCCAAAGACGTTGTAAACCCGCATTTGCGAGTTGCAATTAACAACTGCATTGGTGCCGATGGGGATCGAACCCAGTTTGCTCGCGTACTGTAAAATTTACAGCGAGCGCTAAGCTCCTGAGCTACCACGGGTCTTGTATCACACAATTAAAATAGTTTTCTATGACAAATAGAAGTTATTTTGTATGGCTACGAGCTGAGAGAATCTGTATTAAATCTAATAAATTCTCTATCTAAATTATCAGGAAACCGCTGCTACTCATTTTTTCTTTGTTATCAAAATAATCAGTGTAGTATTATAACCTTTGTACAAATTAGAGTTAACACATTAAATATTTCCACTGGATGCAAGAACTGTATACTTTCTCAGAACCAGCAACGATCTATAGATACAGAAGCCGCAAAAGCAATACGCGCAGAACTGTTGCGTGGCGCCGTAGCACCTCGTAGCTCGATTGCCGTGCACGTGTGTGTGCCTCAAGCTGGTGAACGATGTGGGACGCAGCGCGCAGTGCTTATGTAGGTATAAGTAAAGTCACTTAATAGCCTGTATAGGCTCTAGTGTTGGGTAAAGACCAACTCTTAATAGTGAAAGAGTTTTGGAGCAGAGAAGAGACAACGTTTGTTTAGCGAGCCGAGCAGCGAGAAACACTGTTCAAAAATATATTATGTGTGTACAAACAGGATAATAATAACCTTAGGTATAAATTTCGTTAAGCTGAACGTATATTGCGTTACGCTGTTTCATTACCGTTAGTGTTTGACCGAAAGTCAATTTCAAGCTGAAGCCGAATCCGAACCCTGTCCTTAAGAAATTTAGTTCAAGATAGCCAAAGTTAATAATATAATGGTTAAATGAAACTATTTTTTTACGGATTTTATCGCATTTAGTATAACTTTTTAATTCCAGACTTTTCGGGTGCTTTACGGCTCCCATGGTCACGGGGGGGTTTTTGAATATTAATTTTTAGTCCGATATACGCTTATGCTGTAGAACTAAGTCTGCTTGCTAATTTTGATATATGGGGGCTTCATTGAAGCTTCGCGTTCCTCCCCATTTAAAATTACATTAGTAATTTGTTTGACATTTGGAGTCATGCATTTCATACATTACTTTTGAGTGCCATTTAAATGCAAATTATTAACATTAAACCTATTTTTAATTTTAATTTAGATATAGCATTATTTACTTCGTCATATTTTAATAATTGTCATTTTAATTTGAAAAGTAATGAAGTATCATCAGCAAATAATACTATATTATGGTTATCTCCTACTATGTAAGGTAAGTCATTAATATATACAAAAACAGAAAAGGTCCGAGAATTGACCCTTGAGGCATTCCCATTTGTACTATTGACCCGGAAGAGCTCATACTACCGAATCCATTCCGAATAATTCAGAGGATCCAAAATGCTTGTGCCAGGTATATACACCACATTCCCCCACGAACTCACGTCAGTCCCTATTTAAATAAATCAAAGTTATTAAGAATTTCCCAATTAAGAGCACTACATTTAGCAACACTAATGTTCGGTGTCTTTCAAAACAAAAAGCCAGGGTATCTATTAAAAAAACTAAAATGGCGCACGGATGGTAATTTCAAGAACATTCGAACAAAATCAAATGTCCTTTCAATAACAAAACAAACAACGGCCGCATTCCACGGCAGTTTCCGATATGCAGCTACTAAATGCTGGAACAACTTGCCCTCACCTATCCGTCAACTAAATACCATCAGCCTTTTCAAGGTAAAAGTAAAAGAATATTTTTGTCACTAAAAATAGCAGCATTATATTTGCATAGCATAATATAAATAAATATGTATATGGTTTTATTGTAAATACTCATTATATTATTTATTATATACATTTATATATACCTACTGCGTAAATAAAGTTCCCATCCTTTTTCATTTCCATTATTTTATTTTATTATTTTGATAACATCTTTCTCGAAAATAGAAATAAAGCGAACGAATTGGCGAGTCCAACCTTAATGGGCATTGCTGAAAACCAACGCTACCGCAATCCTGCGATAGCATTATGTTGAGTCAGTGTCCTTTTCAGCATCACATCACTCATGCAATCGGATCATTTTATGACTGTTTTTTGTTATTTACTTTTATCTTTGATATTTTTATGTATTATTTTATTTTCTGTATCAAAACTGTATGAGTGTAAGTTGCTGAATAAATGCATGTCTATGTCTATATCTAGAAAAGTTAAAGAATTATTTTCTCTAACTCCATACTAAATTGAGTTTTAGAGTTTATGGAAGATCTTTAAAAATGCAGTTACTTTGTCTGATGGTAAAATTGTGAAAGTATCCTTGGAGTTACAGATGCAGTAAGCAGAGATTTCTCCTCAAAACCCTCTATGAATATATCGGCGACAATGGGAGATACTGTTGAGCCCACCGTAACACCATCTACTTGCTTATAAAACTCTTCCTTCCACTATCGATAGCGAGATGTAAGGCAATGTATGAATAATACTGCATATTATGCTGGCATGTTGTTTGCCTCTAGTTTCCTAGTTCTATTCCTATTGAGATGCAGTTTTCAACACGTAGGCCTGTAAATAGAGACTGAAGATCAAAACTGATCATGGTCTCATTGTCAGCAAGACCTAGGTCTTTTATCTCACTGAGAAAATGGTATGAATCCTTAGTGTGTGCTCTTGTGTATTCTCTGAGTAGTGATAGTATTTTGCTTAGTGTTGAACCAGTCTGTAAGTTAGCGAATCCATGAACCTGGTATGGAGGGCTGATACTCACTCTGATGTTTTATTAAGGACCATATAGTTTTGATGTATTCCTAATACTAATTATAATGTTTATAAAATTTTAAAATGATGTTCTATAGAGACATTATTTTTTATATTTTGTCACATCAAAATAGTTTTTTTAAAAGAAGGATAGTTATGAACAATATCTTTGTAGGTTAGTGTTAACAAATGTTCCGCGGGAAAGTCTATCCCCAGAATATGAACACATGATCATCAGCACCGAGACAATAGAAGAAGATGAACTACCAGGGCTCTCGAGGGTAGGAACGTCTATAAATATTAACCGTAAAATACAATATTTAAGTGTCAGATTTTTAATCTTATTTTATGTGCATTGTTTAAAATTACTATCAGTTATGTTTTTGTTCAAGAAATTTTTCATAGAATAAGTTTGTTAAACGAACACACAGTCTATTTGATGGTAATTGAATACAGTGGCCTATATACGTAGTCTACATTTATGTTAGACTAAGAATCAATATGCAGATGCATTGTCACCCCTGAGGACTAAGATAGAATGAAAAACAATGCCTCGTATCTAGTACAAAGGTTCTCCAGTAATATACACTCACCATACGAAACAGCAGCATTGAATTACTATTTTACGCTGGTATTCTGTGAGAGCGTGGCCCTTCCCAGGTCTAGCCGAACCATTCGTGCTATAAACAAAATATAGCTGCAGCGTGACGCTACTACAAAAATTTATTGCTAGGGACATCCTATCACATTGTCTTAAATGTTGACTGATTCTGTGACAGAAATTTGGAACTTGTTTATTATAATTTTTAATTAAATAAATTGTTTGGATATTTGTTTTGTATTACGCAGGCGTACACACGCACAGTGTGTCAGGTGTTGTGTACACAGATGGAGGTGTGGTGGGAAGTCGTGCCGGTGCGCTTCATTATATACCCGCCCGTTATACACCTGACTTATTCAAAAGGGTATAAACAAAAGTATTTCCTTATACAATTAAATTTAATCTAACAGAAAACTAATTTAATGATCATATATGAAGATAAATAATATCGACAAACTATATAAAAATATGAACCAACTTTCAAGCACTGTTCATAAATCTCATTTATTACTGAGCTAACGTAGTTAGTAAGTTATACACTTTAATCATTGTCAGTTGTAGAAAAAATTTGTTGTTATTAAATCTACATGGTATGAATAATATGCCGTGTAGTGGCGGTCAAGAATATCCACTACCCCATATCCTCCCGTGGGTGTCGTAAAAGGCGACAAAGGGAAACAGGCAGGAGATGGGCAGCAGCATCTTCCTGATAATAGCCAAATTACAATAAAAAACTGCGGTTGCCAACCCGCTCGCCAAGCGTGGCAACTATGGCAAATACCCCCCTATGAATGACAGTAACAAAAAAACGGCCCCCAGTCCCCGGCGGCCCCGCTATTCCTGGCTACGGTGGCGACCATGGTAACGGCGGGGCAGGGGGTGCTAAGAATCTCCGGTGGAGGTTCAGTTGCCACCTTAGACGACTCGACCTGGCAACGTACAACGCACGCACCCTGAGGACTGACGAGAAGATCGTGGAGCTGGAAGAAGAGATAGACAAGTTGCGCTGGCATATTATAGGATTATCCGAAGTCCGAAGAGAGGGGGAGGACACGGTAATCCTCGAATCCGGCAACTTGCTCTATCACCGGGAGGGCGACCATCTGTCCCAAGGAGGTGTCGGATTTATCGTCCACAAGTCTCTCGTTAACAACGTTGTAAAGATCGGGAGTGTGTCGACGAGGGTTGCGTACCTTATACTCAGAATCACCAAACGGTATTCGCTGAAGGTCATACAGGTTTACGCACCAACCTCGGCACACCCCGATGAGGAGGTCGAGGAAATGTATGAGGATATCTCTAGAGCCATGCATTCCTCCAAAACCCAATATACGGTGTTAATGGGAGACTTCAATGCAAAACTAGGCACAAGAGAGAACGGTGAGCTGAAAGTAGGGAAATTTGGAATAGGGCAACGGAACCCAAGGGGCCAGCAGCTGGCCGACTTCATGGAGAAAGAGGGACTCTTTATGATGAACTCTTTCTTCCAGAAGCGGCCCCACAGGAAGTGGACCTGGTCGAGCCCCGACGGTTCCACAAAAAATGAGATTGACTTCATTATGACGACCAGACGACAACTGTTCAGTGATGTCTCCGTGATCGCGAGGGTGAAAACTGGTAGCGATCACCGAATGGTTAGAGGCACACTGAACCTAAACGTTAAGTTGGAGAGGTCTCGTCTAATGAAGTCAACGCTCCGTCCCCCTCGTGCTCTGTTCCAAAGTCCCGAAACCTTTCAGCTCGAATTACAAAACCGTTTTCAGTGCCTGGAAGACTGCAATGAAGTGGACGATATGAATGACAAGCTCGTGGAAACTGTCCATGCGGTCGGAGCTAAGTTCTGCAAGACCCGCCGCAGAAGAACACAAAAACTCTCCGATCACACTCTTAATCTCATGGCTGTTAGACGGGAGATGAAGCTACATTCTTCAACAGACTTGACAGCATACAGGCATCTGAACAGACGGATCTCCAAGTGCATGCGGCGGGACTTACGCAACTTCAATACAGCTCGTATTGAAGAAGCGATCGAGCGGAACCAAGGCTCCAAAGTCTTTGCCAGAGATCTGTCTGCCAGAAAGAGCCAACTGTCAAAGCTGAAGACAGAATGTGGCAGCATCGTTTCCGGGACACCTGAGATTTTGAGTGAGATTGAGAGGTTCTATGGGCAGCTGTACACATCATCGTTGGAGCCACACGCAAGTGTGAGTAACGATCCAAGAGCGAGTCTCATCCGACACTATTCCGAAGATATCCCGGATGTCAGTCTGAGCGAGATTAGGATGGCTTTCCAGAACCTTAAAAACGGTAAGGCCCCAGGCGAGGATGGAATTACAGCGGAGCTTCTGAAAGCGGGTGGAAGACCGGTACTTGAAGTCCTTCAGAAGCTCTTTAATTCCGTCCTCCATGGTGGCATTACACCGGAGGCGTGGAGCAGAAGTGCGGTGGTCTTGTTCTTCAAGAAAGGTGACAACGCTCTCTTGAAGAACTACAGACCGATTTCCCTTCTGAGCCGCGTCTACGTGCTGTTTTCGAGAGTCATTACGAATCGTCTCGCGCGCAGACTTGACGACTTCCAGCCTCCCGAACAAGCCGGCTTCCGAAAGGGCTTTAGCACCATAGACCACATACATACCCTTCGGCAAGTTGTACAGAAGTCCGAAGAGTACAATTTGCCACTATGTCTGGCGTATGTGGACTATGAGAAAGCCTTTGATTCCGTCGAAATTTGGGCGGTGCTGCAGTCCCTTCAGCGGTGCCAAGTTGACTGTCGGTATATCGAAGTGTTGAAGTGCTTGTACAGTAGGGCTACGATGGCTATCCGAGTACAGAACCAGAGTACGAAACCTATCCAATTGCAGAGAGGTGTAAGACAGGGTGACGTCATATCCCCGAAACTCTTCACCGCTGCATTGGAAGACGTTTTCAAGCTTCTGGACTGGAAAGGATACGGTATCAACATCAATGGCGAGTACATCACTCACCTTCGATTTGCCGACGATATAGTCCTTATGGCAGAATCGCTGGAGGACCTAAGCACTATGCTCAATGACTTCAATAGTGTTTCCCAACGGATAGGTCTTAAGATGAACATGGACAAAACAAAGATCATGTTTAATGTCCATGTCACACCTATGCCGGTAGTTGTTGGGAGCACTAAGCTCGAAGTTGTTGACGAGTATGTTTACCTGGGACAAATAGTCCGACTAGGTAAGTCCAACTTCGACCGAGAGGTCAATCGACGGATTCAACTCGGCTGGGCAGCGTTCGGGAAGCTACGACACATCTTCTCGTCAGACATACCTCAAAACCTTAAAACGAAGTTGTACAACCAGTGCGTGTTGCCAGTGATGACTTACGGAACTGAGACGTGGTCCTTCACTGCTGGCCGTATGAGGAAGCTCAAGGTCGCTCAGCGAGCTATGGAGAGGGCTATGCTCGGAGTTTCTCTGCGTGATAAACTTAGGAATAAGGATATCCGCAGTAGAACCAGAGTGACCGACATAGCCCAACGGATTAGTAAGCTGAAGTGGCAGTGGGCCGGCCATATAGCTCGAAGAACCGACAACCGATGGGGAAGAAAGGTTCTCGAGTGGCAGCCTCGTACCGGTAGGCGAAGTGTAGGGCGTCCCCCCACGAGATGGAGTGACGACCTGGTAAGACATGCAGGAAGTCGATGGATGCAGGTGGCTCAGGACCGTGTTTTGTGGCATTCTTTGGGGGAGGCCTATGTTCAGCAGTGGACTTGTGAAGGGCTGTAATGATGATGAATAATATGCGTATTGCCAGTGATGGCATATGGATCTGAGACATAGCCTTCCATTGCTGGCCGTTTGAGGAAGTTGAAATTCGCTCAGTGAACTATGAAGAGGTTTATGCTCGGAGTTTCCTTGCATGATATTAATGTTTATGATGAAATCTAAGCGGCGTAAGTGTGTCTATTCACCATTTAGCCCCGTGGGTGTCTTAAAATCTTCTTGAATCTTGTCAGAAAAATCTTATGGCTTCCGTAAATGGTTATGCTGATCACTAAAGGTGCGAGACGTCTGCCACTACGATGGTCACTCCGCCTACTAAACGTGTCTCAAACGGGAGAGGCTTGCGTTCAGCACTGGAATTTTACGGGCTGATGATGACTATGATATTGATGGATATATTTCAGGGTTAAATCAATAGACTTGCCAGTGAACGTGACCCAGCTGTATGGCACAAGTGGTGTACGAGTGAAGTGGACGTCGCCGGACTCAGCCTTGGGTCACGCGCTGGTGTTGCGGCCTGCACACACTGTCACGACCTCGATACGTGTGCTACTGTCGACGACGAGTGATGAGGAAACCCAGCTCTACCAGTTAGTGTTTTTTTTTCATAGAATAAGTGACAAACACCACCTGATGGTAAGTAGATTCTGCGGCCCATAGATGTCCATATTTATATTTAAATGGTCTCTGGTTATCTACACCCACAAGTTGCTTTAAGCTGCTATTTTACGCCGGTATTCTATGTTAGCGTGGTCCTTCCCCGATCAAGCTGACCCATTCGTGCTTCAACCATAATATAGCTGCAACATGGCCCTACCACTTATAAACGTATGCTATTCTATTCTATCCTATTTAGATTGGAATCGGAAAACGGCGAGTGGCGAGCGTCGTGCTTGGTGAAGTGCGTGTCGAGTTGGAGTCGCGTGACGATGCGGCCGCGGCTGTGCTGGAGTGGTGCGCTGCCGCCAGGCGAAGCCTTCTCTACACAGTTGCTGCTTCACAATACCACACACGCACCAGTAATACAGCTTAATCATAATTTTTTTAAAGAATAAGGGTGACAAACGAGCACATAGTACACCTGATGGTAAGTTGATGCCGCTGCCTATAGACATCTACATTTATTTGTTAAGATTTTTTAAATTAATAAATCGCACTGGCTTAGCAATGACTTGCAGCGTTGAGGGCCGCGTGTTTGAACCCCGCACTGAACAAATATTTGTACGGCCTACAAATAATTACTTTGAGCACAGAATAAATAATAGTTAAAACAATAGAAGGATCACTCGCTGATAGCAAACTTGCGAGTTTAAACTAAATTACGACGTCTCTAATGTTCATAATACTTTGCACGCCTTGGAAGTGACCTCCGTGAAATTAGCCTACCGTTTATTTACTTAGCCCATCATGCGCATTTGTTAAGACTGCTTTAGTGTAGGGTTAGGTGTTGTCAGTGTGAATCCTTTGATATAAGTTGGTATATAGTACAATACAATAAGGTGTCATGCAATGTATTAGTATTTCTTTTATTTATTTTTCACTTAAAAAAATGGAGAAGTTACTCCATTCGATTGTATTTTTTTATGTGTGTTACCTCAGAAATTTTTTCTAGGTGAATCGATTTTGATAATTCTTAATGTAGTCCCATATAAAGTTGATCAAGATCTGACCAGTAGTTTTGGAGTTATCCTTAATAATTTCATTAGTTGTCTCTCTTCCTCTCTTTTAAAAAAATGTTACCTCCACACTAGGATTTTCTCTTCTATAGCAGGGATAGTTTACATACATAGAACAGACCCAGAACAATTATTTGTAGGCTATACAAATACATGTTCCGTCCGGGAATCGAACCCGCGGCCCTTAGCGCTGCAAGTCATTACTAAGCCACAATGCCACGGAGCCGTCACTCGTCTATTTCATTTTTTTTTTTGATATTTACAAACATGCGACACGTGACTTCATATTAATGAAAGAGTGGCAATGAAAAGTGCTGCTACTTTCAATCTCTTTCTTCTATAGACCAAATATTAAACTAAAAACCACTATATGATGATCTTGCATTAGTAGGCAGTCGTTAGTACTGGGAGATCTACTTACATTGAACGAATTTTAAGGTCATTGGCATTATACGCGAAAAATCGAAAAATCAAATAGTAAATCTGTAACTATGGCGTCAGTAACTAAGTATCTAATGATATAGATCTACCTATAAATAATAATATATTACCTTTCGGTATCCTTAGGAACAGTAAAGAATGAAAAATCGACATGTTATTTAAACACCCGTATGCTATAGTAATACCTTTTGGCTTTTTGAGAGGCAATGCTTGAATAAAAACTCAAAAATAAATATCAAAAGTGCCTATACTCTTTTCCAATTACGAAGTCCCTTTTGACACTTCTTAGAACGTAGTTTTATTTTTCCTTTTTTACATAGTGACGTGACTAAAAGAATCGTATAAAATCGATTATAGACAGATTCTTTTCGCGAGTAAAAATCTGTCAACACTGTGTCCACCTCATGATCATGACCGCTATTTTGTTTGTCTCTTCACTACGAGTGCAGAAGCCTTGTATACGATACGCGTGTTTAGTTTAATTGATTTTGTGTTGTGTTTTTATTTCGTTCTTGTTATTGTAGTTATAACTGTTTGATAATTACTTCGTTGTTATTAAGTTTTGACTGTTATTTGATTTGTTTTTTTTTTTTGTATTTAAAAACACTATGGCCGAAACTGAGACCACTAAAAGAACAGTGATTCGCAGTCAAGCGCGAGAGTTTGTAGTACGCCTACAAGATTACTTTGAAAGAGAGTATCAGAATGGTGGTCCATTGTTGCCACTTTCACAAGTGACTAACCGAGTAAGTGCAGCTCTTGGTATTAGTCGAAAAACTGTTTCCCGAATAAATAAGGAAAAACATGGTAAAGATTTAATGGAAGATAACAAATTAAAATCGCCACTTAAGAAAAAAGTTAGAAGATCGATAGTTACACATATCGACAATTTTGATAACGACGCCATTAGAAACCATATCTATGGCTACTATAGTAGGAACGAATTGCCGACTCTCGATAAATT
Source organism: Parnassius mnemosyne (assembly GCA_963668995.1). Taxonomy (NCBI): domain Eukaryota; kingdom Metazoa; phylum Arthropoda; class Insecta; order Lepidoptera; family Papilionidae; genus Parnassius; species Parnassius mnemosyne. The sequence continues at coordinate 227,186 of CAVLGL010000013.1, forward strand.
GTCAAATACTTTACGAGAATCTGGACTGTTTCACGGCAGTAGAACTTCTTTCTGGAGGGTTTAAAAAAATGTTGGCTTTTCTTATAAAAATGTGATAAAAGGCGGATTTTGATGGAACGTAGAGATATAGCTTTAGCCAGATTTAATTTTCTAAGATCAGCAAAGTCCATTGCCGCTTGGAATAATGTTATATTTCTAGATGAGACGTGGCTAAACGCTAATCATACAGTTGGCAAGATATGGACAAACGACACTCCTCACTCCTCCACAAAAGTACCTAGTGGCAAAGGCGAACGCTTAATTATTTGTCATGCAGATTCCATGAAGGGATTTGTTCCGAACTGCCTCTTGGAATTTAAATCTGAGAAAACTGTGGAATACCACGAAGAGATGAATTATGTTAAATTTAAGGAATGGTTTAATTGGTACCTTATTGACCAACTTGAATGAGCCATCGACGATCATTATGGATAATGCACCATATCATTCAGTACAAATAAGTAAGCCTCCAACTTCTAGCAGCAAAAAAGCCGATATTGTGAAATGGCTGAATGACAATAATATTGTTGCTGACATGTCCATGTTAAAAGTTGAGCTGCTGCATTTGGTTGCTATAAATAAGCCAGCTAGACCAAAATAAGTATTGGACGAAATGGCTAAGGAAGCTGGACACAATGTTCCACCCTACCATTGTCAATACAATGCCATAGAATTGATTTGGGCGCAAATTAAAGGCAATAATTTAAACAAATCTTTTTTATAATTTATTTTTACCTATTTTAAAATTTTATCTGTTACTATATTAACACGCAAACCTTTATTTGAGGTTATGCGGCTCGTAAAAATACCAGCCCACCGTTTACTGCAAACAAAATGCTGTCATTGTTGCAAGAAGCTTGTGATAGTGTTCCTGCCGCGAATTGGGAAAGTGTGATTTTACGAACAAATAATTTGATTTTCGCTCATTGGGACAGAGACATACATATCGATGCCGTCATAGATAACCAAATTATAATAAATACAGGGGATTCTACAGACGATGATGAGGGTGATGACGACGATGCCGACCATGAAATATCGATTTCGGTTAGTGATGATGAATATGTTCCATCTTGATAAAAATATCATGTAATATTATCTAATTAAAATTAAAAAAAACAGTTTCATAAATTTTTAATTGATGCTAATCCTTTTTCTGTCAATACGATTTTCACTTGTTCGTTATAGTAATCGAAGATCAATATCGTCAAGTATCGACTATAGCGGTACTTTACTAGTACTTGATTATTGACATCTGTCAAATGGGACTTCGTAATTGGAATAGAATATAAATACTTAATAGAGAAAAATAATTAACGTAAAGCGCGCGTCAGCTGATGCGCGCGCGTGACAACCTCACGGAATTAGCTTCATGTAGGCGGCCGCGCAGCGTAGGTATATTTTCATGCCTAAAGCGCGAAGTGAGACAAGCCTGCTTTTAGTGTAAATATTTGTCCTTGTGAAATGTATGTTTGTAAACTGCCTCCTCGATATGAGAGAAATTTTTAGTGTGGAGGTAACATTTTTTTATAATAAAAAAGGAAACAAAACGATCAAAGTGCTCATATTACATCCCAAAATATTGTCATGTAGAAATACTGTGTAGTGGAGGAATAAAATAAGCCATTACGTGGATGTCGTTAGACGCGACTATGGGGTATATCTGAAGAATATAACAACTTCCAACATAATATGGTGGTCAAAGATGTTCACGTCTGGTACTGCAAGCGTTACTCCCCCTGCCAAGCGTCGTTGTTCAGACAAAGTCTCCCAACAATGCCTATGTACAGTAGTGGACCTTTACTTTAAACCGTGGTAGTTCAGCTTCCTGACTGCCTCGTTGGTTTAGTCGTCGTAAACGTAACGCTGCTCATGAGGTTCATACCAAATGTAAATTATATCCAGGCCGACCACGTGATGCAGCGCCAGAGCTTTAAAACATTTTCATCTTTTTTTTTATGGGATCGGATGACTAACGAGCACACAGTCCACCTGATGGTAAGTGGTTACTGTGACCTATAGACATCTACATCTATCCTCAATAAAGACTCAAGATGCAGATGCGTTGTCACCCGTGAGGACTAAGATAGAATGCCTCTTTGCCAGTAAAAAGGGTCTCCGGTTCTCTACACTCACCATACGAAACACAGCAGTGTTAAGCTGCTATTTTACGCTGGTTTCCTGTGAGAGCGTGGTCCTTCCCCGGTTGAGCCGACCCATTCGTGCTACAACCATAATATAGCTGCAGCATGGCTCTACCACGTAAAATATCAATATTTAATCACCAATCCGACTGTCAAACGTGAAAGTTACAATTTATACTTACAATGGTAACTGCTCAAAACAAAAACAAAGCACACACTCGTGTCAAGGAGCAGCTATATCACAACGGGTACAGGTTTTATGCTCGCCGTCTTAACTCAGTTTGGCGAGTAGCTGATGAGGTAGAGTTGTTCTGCATGCTTTTATTTGGAAATAGATTGAGAAAGGGAAGAAGATATTAAATATAAAGAATGAATTTTCCCCTCAATATCAGTGCCGTGTAGTGGCGGTCAAGAATATCCACTACCCCATATCCTCCCGTGGGTGTCGTAAAAGGCGACAAAGGGAAACAGGCAGGAGATGGGCAGCAGCATCTTCCTGATAATAGCCAAAATTACAATAAAAAAACTGCAGTTGCCAACCCGCTCGCCAAGCGTGGCAACTATGGCAAATACCCCCCAATGACTAAAGCAACAAACAGACGGCCCCCAGTCCCCGGCGGCCCCGCTATTCCTGGCTACGGTGGCGACCATGGTAACGGCGGGGCAGGGGGTGCTAAGAATCTCCGGTGGAGGTTCGGTTGCCACCTTAGACGACTCGACCTGGCAACGTACAACGCATGCACCCTGAGGACTGACGAGAAGATCGTGGAGCTGGAAGAAGAGATAGACAAGTTGCGCTGGCATATTATAGGATTATCCGAAGTCCGAAGAGAGGGGGAGGACACGGTAATCCTCGAATCCGGCAACTTGCTCTATCACCGGGAGGGCGACCATCTGTCCCAAGGAGGTGTCGGATTTATCGCCCACAAGTCTCTCGTTAACAACGTTGTAAAGATCGGGAGTGTGTCGACGAGGGTTGCCTACCTTATACTCAGAATCACCAAACGGTATTCGCTGAAGGTCATACAGGTTTACGCACCAACCTCGGCACACCCCGATGAGGAGGTGGAGGAAATGTATGAGGATATCTCTAGAGCCATGCATTCCTCCAAAACCCAATATACGGTGTTAATGGGAGACTTCAATGCAAAACTAGGCACAAGAGAGAACGCTGAGCTGAAAGTAGGGAAATTTGGAATAGGGCAACGGAACCCAAGGGGCCAGCAGCTGGCCGACTTCATGGAGAAAGAGGGACTCTTTATGATGAACTCTTTCTTCCAGAAGCGGCCCCACAGGAAGTGGACCTGGTCGAGCCCCGACGGTTAGACAAAAAATGAGATTGACTTCATTATGACGACCAGACGACAACTGTTCAGTGATGTCTCAGTGATCGCGAGGTTGAAAACTGGTAGCGATCACCGAATGGTTAGAGGCACACTGAACCTAAACGTTAAGTTGGAGAGGTCTCGTCTAATGAAGTCAACGCTCCGTCCCCCTCGTGCTCTGTTCCAAAGTCCCGAAACCTTTCAGCTCGAGTTACAAAACCGTTTTCAGTGCCTAGAAGACTGCAATGAAGTGGACTATATGAATGACAAGCTCGTGGAAACTGTCCATGCGGTCGGAGCTAAGTTCTGCAAGACCCGCCGCAGAAGAACACAAAAACTCTCCGATCACACTCTTAATCTCATGGCTGTTAAACGGGAGAACGGAAGCTACATTCTTCAACAGACTTGACAGCATATAGGCATCTGAACAGACAGATCTCCAAATGCATGCGGCGGGCTTACGCAACTTCAATACAGCTCGTATTGAAGAAGCGATCGAGCGGAACCAAGGCTCCAAAGTCTTTGCCAGAGATCTGTCTGCCAGAAAGTGCCAACTGTCAAAGCTGAAGACGGAATGTGGCAGTATCGTTTCCGGGACACCTGAGATTTTGAGTGAGATTGAGAGGTTCTATGGGCAGCTGTACACGTCATCGTTGGAGCCACACGCAAGTGTGAGTAACGATCCAAGAGCGAGTCTCATCCGACACTATTCCGAAGATATCCCGGACGTCAGTCTGAGCGAGATTAGAATGGCTCTCCAGCACCTTAAAAACGGTAAGGCCCCAGGCGAGGATAGAATTACAGCGGAACTTCTGAAAGCGGGTGGAAGACCGGTACTTGAAGTCCTTCAGAAGCTCTTTAATTCCGTCCTCCATGGTGGCATTACACCGGAGGCGTGGAGCAGAAGTGCGGTGGTCTTGTTCTTCAAGAAAGGTGACAACGCTCTCTTGAAGAACTACAGACCGATTTCCCTTCTGAGCCGCGTCTACGCGCTGTTTTCGAGAGTCATTACGAATCGTCTCGCGCGCAGACTTGACGACTTCCAGCCTCCCGAACAAGCCGGTTTTCGAAAGGGCTTTAGCACCATAGACCACATACATACCCTTCGGCAAGTTGTACAGAAGTCCGAAGAGTACAATTTGCCACTATGTCTGGCGTATGTGGACTATGAGAAAGCCTTTGATGCCGTCGAAATTTGGGCGGTGCTGCAGTCCCTTCAGCGGTGCCAAGTTGACTGTCGGTATATCGAAGTGTTGAAGTGCTTGTACAGTAGGGCTACGATGGCTATCCGAGTACAGAACCAGAGTACGAAACCTATGCAATTGCAGAGAGGTGTAAGACAGGTTGACGTCATATCCCCGAAACTCTTCACCGCTGTATTGGAAGACGTTTTCAAGCTTCTGGACTGGAAAGGATACGGTATCAACATCAATGGCGAGTACATCACTCACCTTCGATTTGCCGACGATATAGTCCTTATAGCAGAATCGCTGGAGGGCCTAAGCACTATGCTCAATGACCTCAATAGTGTTTCTCAGCGGATAGGTCTTAAGATGAACATGGACAAAACAAAGATCATGTTTAATGTCCATGTCACACCTATGCCGGTAGTTGTTGGGAGCACTAAGCTCGAAGTTGTTGACGAGTATGTTTAGCTGGGACAAATAGTCCGACTAGGTAAGTCCAACTTCGACCGAGAGGTCAATCGACGGATTCAACTCGGCTGGGCAGCGTTCGGGAAGCTACGACACATCTTCTCGTCAGACATACCTCAAAACCTTAAAACGAAATTGTACAACCAGTGCGTGTTGCCAGTGATGACTTACGGAACTGAGACGTGGTCCTTCACTGCTGGCCGTATGAGGAAGCTCAAGGTCGCTCAGCGAGCTATGGAGAGGGCTATGCTCAGAGTTTCTCTGCGTGATAAACTTAGGAATGAGGATATCCGCAGTAGAACCAGAATAACCGACATAGCCCAACGGATTAGTAAGCTGAAGTGGCAGTGGGCCGGCCATATAGCTCGAAGAACCGACAACCGATGAGGAAGAAAGGTTCTCGAGTGGCAGCCTCGTACCGGTAGGCGAAGTGTAGGGCGTCCCCCCACGAGATGGAGTGACGACCTGGTAAGACATGCAGGAAGTCGATGGATGCAGGTGGCTCAGGACCGTGCTTTGTGGCATTCTTTGGGGGAGGCCTATGTTCAGCAGTGGACTTGTGAAGGGCTGTAATGATGATGATGAATATCAGGAATAAGAGGCGTCAGAGGCAAACGAAATAGACGAGCAGAAGTATTTTCTCCTATGGAAGCAAAAACCCCTTCTATGATGCGGCAGACCTATGTGTAGCAGTAGAGTTTTGACAGGCGTCATAAAACTAAAGAAAATTTACTGATTTTCTTCAATTAAGTTCAATGTAAATAGTATATCAAAATGTGATATTGAAAGTCTGTGTATCTTATTTGTACATTTAGTATATAATTGTTTACTTTTAGAGATTTGTTTACTTTGAGATCATTGTTGTGACGCCATATTAAGAAGGTAACTAACTAAACAGCGCCAACTCCGCCCACGTTGCCGCTGATTGGCTGCGCTAATCCACGCCTAGCCGCTTACACATACTACGCTTTAGCCAATCTGCGACTAGATCCCACCCCCGTCGCTTTCTGCTTGCCTGGTACTTTGCTTTAGTGCATGCTTCTATAATGAATTCAACATTTAATAGAGTACTGTCGGACCCAGAGATGTCAATATGCCTGACAGATGAAAATGAATCGCCTCTGAACACTGTGTCTGATCGCCTACGCAGACCTGTCCAGGCATTGCCGCAACAGTATGAAGTCTTCAAGATAGAGATGAGGCAACTTGTCACTACATTAGTAAGTTCGCAAATGGAAGAAATGAAGCAACTAAACTTAACAATGAAAGAAATTCAAGACACAAACAAAAATATAGAGGCTTCACTGACATTTGTAACTTCGCAAAACGAGGAGCTGAAACAAAAAATAACCATGCTGGAGGAACGAACAAGACAAGATAGGGAATATATAATATTACTAGAGGATTAATTAGATGATCTACAGATTGCGTCACGTAAGTCTAATTTTGAGATAAAGGGTGTGCCCAGAAAAGAGTCTGAAACAAAATAAGACCTATTAGAAATGGTTGTAACGCTTTCTGAGACTATTGACTGTAAAATTAACAAGTCTGACATCAAAGACATATACAGAGTGAGGAGTAAAAAGCCTAATCAAAAGAGCAACCCCATTGTAGTAGAAACCGGCTCTGTTTTGATCAAGACTGATATTCTGAAAATGGCTAAATCCTTCAATATAAGAAACAAAACCAAACTATGTGCAAAGCACATAGGTCTAAAGTCGCACGCTGACACACCGATTTTCCTTTCGGAGAATTTAACTCAAAAGGCTTCCCGTCTCTACTACATGGCTCGTGATCTAGCTAAATCTAAAGGGTACAAATTTGTGTGGACATCCTATGGCAGAATTTATGTGCGTAAAGCTGAGCAGTCCCCTATCGTGCAGATCAAATCAGAACAACAGGTACACACGTTACTTCTAGAGCAATTCTGACTATTCGTGTATTTAATATTGATCGTACTTTACCTTGGCTATTACTATGGGTTACTGCATCTAAAAATTTTTTTGTATCTTAAGTCTGGTGTTATTAGGGGTTTATTTATGTTTCACATAACTATGCTCGCTTTGCAACTTGTAAATACTGAAACTCTAGACAACTTTCTACATATGTATCCATCACTTTTACACACACACCTACATACACTCATACATATTGTACACTCACACTCACAAAAACATACACAAAGTATTTTCATATACTCACCGTTACACAAACTTCTCATTCGTTTCTCACATACACATGAATTTAAACTGTTAATAATCCAGCTATACCCAAATATATATTTTTTAATAATATCTACACAATTTAATGACCCTTATTACAATTTATTGACTTTAAATATAAAATTAAGCAAAACCTACATAATATCTTTACCTCTAGCTTACATTTATATTCCGTGAATGGGTGACTCACTTCACTCTATACAAGAATTAGACAAAATTGAGATAGCACATGCAGTTGAATGCGAAGGAAGTGATCTTGAGGGGCGCATACGTATTAATAAAAATGATTTTACTATCGTAGCTCAAAACATTGTTAGTATATATAAAAACTTTAACGATTGTATACTAACCCTATCAAATTTATCATTTGAAATTGATATGATTACTTTTACAGAGTGTAGACTAAATCAAAATAAACCCCTCCCGCAAC